>JAJMID010000185.1:0-23040 GCA_030583405.1 Sugiyamaella americana
GTTGTTCCTCGCTCCGCGAGGAATTATTTATCTCAATCGCGCCCACCTTACCCTTACAATTCCTCGCGGAGCGAGGAACAACGGGTCCGGGCAGAGCCCGGCCGCCGGAGGCATGCGTGGGGAGTGGAGTAGTAGCTGTTATTATTTAATATTTTAGTTATATATAATTTTTACATATTTGTTCCTTTTTTAAATAGAAATCTTTTTTTTTAATATCCTTAGAAATCATCAGTAACACATCCATGACTTGCATCGCCTACTAATTTAGCATATTTAGCTAAGGTTCCTCTGGTGTATCTTGGTGCTGGTGCTACCCATTTACTTCTACGTTCATTGATGACTGCTTCATCTACAAGTAAATCAATGATGTTTTTATCAGCATCAATTAAGATTTCATCACCGTCTTCAACTAATGCAATTGGTCCTCCTTCGGCTGCTTCTGGGACAATATGTCCAATAAGGAACCCGTGTGATCCTCCACTGAATCTACCATCAGTTAATAATGCAACATCTTTACCTAATCCATAACCCATTAAAGCAGATGATGGTTTTAACATTTCTGGCATACCTGGACCACCTTTTGGTCCTTCATATCGGATAATAACAACAGTCTTTTCTCCTTTTTTAATTTCTCCTCGTTCAAGGGCAGAAATGAAATCATCTTCTTCATCAAAGGTTCTTGCTTTTCCTTTGAATACGGTACCTTCTTTACCAGTGATCTTACCAACTGATCCTCCGGGAGCAAGAGATCCACGTAAGATTTGTAAATGTCCACTTGGTTTTAATGGTTTTGATAATGAAGCAAAAATAGTTTGTTCTTTTGGCAATGGTTTAACATCTGCTAATGTTTCAACCATTGTTTTACCAGAAATGGTTAATGTAGTTCCATCAAGAATACCGTCTTCAAGTAATGTCTTCATTACTGATGGTGTACCACCATATTGATGTAAATCTGCCATAACATATTTACCAGATGGTTTGAAATCAGCTAATAATGGTGTAGTATCACTAATTCTTTGGAAATCATCAATGGTTAATTCAACATTGGCAGCATGTGCAATTGCAATTAAATGTAATACAGCATTAGTTGAACCTCCAGTAACAATAATATATCTAATAGCATTTTCAAATGCAGTTTTAGTCATAATATCCCTAGGTAATACATTTAATTTTAATAGATTTCTCATAGCATGACCCACTTCATTTAATTCTTTTAATTTTGCTTCTGATTCAGCAGGTGCTGATGAAGACCCTGGCAAAGTCATTCCTAAAACTTCTGCAGCTGATGCCATAGTATTAGCAGTATACATACCACCACAAGCACCAGATCCTGGACAAGCATGTCTAATAATATCATATCTAGTTTCTTCATTAATAGTACCTCCAATATATTGACCATAAGCTTGAAAAGCACTTACAATATCAATATCTTCATTACCAGTACAACCAGATCTACCTGGTTTAATAGTACCACCATATACCATGATAGAAGGACGATTGATTCTTGCCATGGCCATTAAAACACCGGGCATATTTTTATCGCATCCAGGAATAGAAATATTACCATCATAATGTTGAGCCAATGTCAAAGTTTCAACTGAATCAGCAATAATTTCTCTTGATTGTAAAGAATATCTCATACCTTTAGTACCCATTGAAATACCATCACTAACACCAATAGTATTAAACTGCATAGCCTTCATACCAGCAGTTTCAACTGATTTGGAAATTCTGAAATTGAAATCAAGTAAATGTTGATTACATGGATTACCAGACCACCAAACAGAAGCAACACCAACTTGTGCCTTATTTAAATCTTCTTCAGAGAATCCAGTAGCATAAAGCATTGCTTGAGAAGCACCTTGGGATTTTGGTATAGTAATTTTCTTACTAAATCTATTAATTTCAATGCCATCTTCAGTATTACAGTTACAAGATGAAGAAGTAAATGATCTTACAAAAGGTTTAGAAGCGCCTACTCTTCTAAGAGCAGAAATTCTCGATTGAATCATTGATAAAAGTAAAATTGATTCAATTGAATTCTTTTTTAATTATTTATATATGTATGTATAAGTATGAAATTTCACTTTACTCCCTCCGTTAATCTTAACAATGAATCATACAGTATAACCCCATTAACCACACATTAGTCCCGCGTTGATCTTTTTTTTGTATGCATGTCAAAAACTTTAGTGAGTCAACCTCCGATTTCGCACCAAGTAATTGTAATTCCTGCATATTTAACTGGCCAGTTAGATCCCCGATTTCGCACCAGCCGTACACAAATGCCTCCGGCGGCCGGGCGCTGCCCGGACCCGTTGTTCCTCGCTACGCGAGGAAGTGAAAAAAAACTACACGAATATTCTTTTCCTCGCGAAGCGAGGAACAACGGGTCCGGGCAGCGCCCGGCCGCCGGAGGCATAATCAACCCGTGGGGTGGGTGAGGGGGGGGAGTTCTTTCTATTCCTATGACCTCGAAGTTTTGCATGTATTCATCCTAGTTCAGTTTGGATGTTTCCTATGACCTTCAACAATGAGAGTGGGGTAATGTAGGATGAAGATTTTCAAACTCTTCCTATGGCCCTCTAAGTGGGGAGACGCTTAAAGTTTCGTATGATCTTCAAAGCGGGAAGGTCATAGGAAAGTGAAAGTGTTTCTTCCTATGACCTCCCACAGCCCCTCAGTGAGTCACTGACGGTGGAAAATCTATTGGTAATAGCTGCTACTCCAATAAAGATAAATACCACATAAAGTTAGAATGATGTTAAATATATGGAACAGATTGTAAGCGGAGAAGTTCTAGTGAGCTTTGGTATTCCCTTGTTGGTTTTCCATTTAGTAGTAAGCGTTGGTTTATTTAATTGGAAGTAATGTAACAAGTGCTGTTTCTACGGGTGAAGAAAGTGAGTAGCTATGTAAAAGTAGAATCATATATTTTAGTTGTGTGGTTAACCTGTAATTTATTTATTAGTATTTTACTTATAACATGATTGTGAGATGTAAATTTACGCATTAGAATCAAAAGAGCTGATTCAGCTGACATGCTACTATCTTGTTAAAGTGAATAAAGTAAAGAAACATCCACTTCATTTGGTAATATAGCGATAAATACGTCTACCATGGTCTTCTCTAAGCTGGATCTTCGGATTCATGTATATGTCCCAATGAGGTAATACCAGGGGAATGGTTCTATATCATTGACTCTTGTTAAGTATTTTGTTGTTGAAATTGGCTAATCAGATGTATTTGCTATTAGAGTTTTACTGTAATATATTTATAAGAAGAAGGTATAGAAGTAAATCGTAACTTATACATTAACTAGCTTGAGCTTGCTCGGGGTATATCCAGTGAGGTAAGTGATAGAGCTATCCATTGAACTTTGTTTTATGTGTAAGCCAACGATCGGATAATACTAAGTAGTGAATGCGAACCACTAGTTGGTTATAGATGTAAACAACTTCTTCTAGCACTTTTTATCAGGGAGGGCGAAGGTTGTACGTAATAACAAATGCAGTCTAAGTTGCTTATTATATCCTCTACAGACTCTAGATTTCAATTGAAAGATATCGATCCATATCATTAAGCTATGATAGCAAGTCTAATATTAGTAACTAGATAGATATCTAATAAATATTTAAAATTATGCTTGATTTTATTGATCAAAAGTGTAACTCTGGTATTAACTTTGGACGTTGAGTAGCGGTAATCAGCTTGGGGAGAAGTAACAAGCTGTGGTTGATGACTCTTAGAGAATTAAAGAGGCTCTCTTTAATTTATATAAGTTTATATGTATATATATGAGAAC
Organism: Sugiyamaella americana; assembly: GCA_030583405.1. NCBI lineage: Eukaryota > Fungi > Ascomycota > Dipodascomycetes > Dipodascales > Trichomonascaceae > Sugiyamaella > Sugiyamaella americana. The sequence goes on from JAJMID010000185.1 coordinate 3,806, forward strand.
AAATAAAAGTAACTGTATAGAACGGGATTCGGGATTCAAATTACATGGAGATAATGGCTGTCCTTTCCCGCCGGAGAAGAATAAAGGTTAGGGTGCATGTTATAAACTTCACATACTATGCTCCTAACCCTGACTATTTTTTTCGACTATAAATTGAGAATTTTTCTCTAAAAAGTTCTTCTTCTTCTTTCATAGCATTAAGAAGTGAAGTAAGTATTTCTTAACTCCTAAATAACCAATCTCTTATGATGATTTCTTTTTTAAATTTCAACTAGAAGCTGTTTCCGACTACACGCTGGGGAAACGATAGAACCGCTACTCTGATATTGGATGATAAGGTTAATTAGGAGAGGTATAAAACATGAGAGATATACTAACAAATGATTTAGAAGTATAAATTTGTAACCAAGGTAATACATCTTGTATATATATATATATATATAAATATCAATCCATTTACAGACAAAATCTCCGCGAAGCGGAGCTACGGGTCTGGGCAGAGCCCAGCCGCCGGAGGCATACCACCCGCCCATCGCGACCTACAGTTCAGGTTGAATTACCTTATTACTCTTACTATTTGTAAGAGAAAGAAAAGTATTCCAAGCAATAGAAACCAAATTGACTGCTAACAATCGATATTGGAGAGGAATGAACATAAAATTAACAAATTGAAAAGCAGGCCAAACCGACCAATTAGCAATTAAAGTAGGCCAATAATTACGTTTTAACGAAGAAGTTAATTGTTCAGTATTTTTACCTTCGAGTATTCCAATACAAGAGAAATAAAGTGGTACAGAAAGAATAGGTGCAAAGATTATTTGATCCATTGCAACTCGTTTAATTGTTGTAACGGTAAGATTAGGACCGTTAATACGATTTAATAATGGATACCACCATTTTGAAATCAATGGAGCAAATATAATACCACCATAAACACAAGCTCGAGATGTTCTTGCTAAATCCAAGTTTAAACCCTTTGATTTCGATATCAAATCATCATCATCAATCTCTTCTTTCTTATCTTTACTTGTAATCTGTGCTAATACATCGCCAAGTCCAAATAAAAATGTTGCTGAAATTGAATTGGTAACTACCGGTCTTATACTCAATTGATGATTATACCATTTAAAAAATGATGCCATTGTCAACTTCTTTCCAATTAGCCATCACTTATAAAAATTTCATCTTAAAACAATGACAGTTCACTTCTACACCCCCACTTATATATACAGATGTGCGTCTTTCTGCCTCCGGCGGCCGGGCTCTGCCCGGACCCGTTGTTCCTCGCGTAGCGAGGAAATCTCGTAGCGTTGATAATCACTTTAATTGCTATATTCTTACCTAACTGATTGACAGCAAACAAACAATAAGCAAAGATCGAAGAGACTGACGTCAGGAGTTGTAACTTCTCTCTACAGCGTAACGCTCATAATAAGGACCCAACTCTATTCCATTTGTATCTCCAAATTACCTCTTTTCACTTACAAGCATCATTATCATTCATCTTGCCAATTGCAATTGCCAATTGCCAAACTATTCTCTTCTTTCTTATCTCATTCTCTTGAAAAGTCCAGGAAAAGTCTGGGCAGCTTAGGGTTAGGTCGTTGGTTGTACCTTAAAGTAACCGTTGAATCTGCGCTCCTCGGACCGATCTCGTTGCGTGAGTTCCTTCACTGAGTTACAATCACGACCAGCCCAGGCGGCTGCTAGGATATATATTCTACGTGCGGTTCTATTATCACGGTGCTAAGAGCATTATAATTACTTACATACTAATGTAATGAGTTTCCGAGAACTTCTCCTAGATCTATATTAAATAACGTTATCCATATCGTCAGGGCCAAGATCTGCTGCTGCTTCCGGCTGTTGCTTATAACGGAGATCTGTATCTGTTGTACTTACGATAACAACGGCATTTGTTTATCGTGCTATCTAACCCACCATTTGGGTTGTATAATCTATATAAATAACGAACTTTATTAATAACGTAACCCATCTCCTACGTAGCACTCCTACGTCTTCCTCCTCCAGCGGTACTGCTACTCCTACGTATACATGCCAAAACTCAAACCCCTTCATACCAGCCATAGATCTCCTTGCGTCCGCACAACCGCTGGTTTTGAGCTGCTAGAGCGCGGTAAATATAAGAAATTCCTCGCGTAGCGAGGAACAACGGGTCCGGGCAGAGCCCGGCCGCCGGAGGCACTGTGAGGTTGGTAGTAGTAGATGGGACAGCCAGCTGTTTGGTTGAGCCATTGACATTGTTGTATATATGTGTATTGGGTTAGGTTACTTATAACAAGATGTTATTTTGAAACATGCACTGTACGTGAAGGGAGGTTCGTTAAGTTACATCTAAATTATTGAATTTGATTCAAGAGAGGAAGGTAAAATTAGAGAAGATTTAAGACAAGTTGTAAAGAAGGCCGTGTAGAATAGTATAGTTTGTTATAATATAGTAAGAAAATATCAATATAATAAGATATCATTCATATTGATTGCACACCGATACTCGTTAAAGTAATATCTTATCCTGACCTTTTTTAACTTCACCATAAAAACTTTACATTAAACTTTTTTTTGATTTCTAATCTCAACCTTTAATTACTTTTTTATTGTTAAAGATCTTATTGAACAATTAGAGAAAAAGAAAAATTGAAACAATCTTATATTATCTTTTGAAATTCCTGTTCATTTACTGCTAACTGTACGTTTGTATCATCGACAATCTCTACATCATGGAAGATTTTTCATACCCTAATGGTAGAAATAGAATTCATCATCAACAGGTGAATAGTAGTTCATCTTTACCACCACCATTTGATTCTCCATTAGCTACAAGGACAAGACCAACATCGGAGATTTTCCTTCAAACTCCTTTGAAGCAATTCTCTAGCAATTCTATAATTCCAAATGGTTATAATACTGGATTAGGAGGTTATAACAATCATGGTGATGATCAAATTGATTTAGCAGCTGAAAAATGGCTAGCAGATTTAGAATTGTATCAAAAGACGCTAGAAGAGATGGCAGAAGTTAGTTTGGATAGAAACTTTAAACAAGAATTGAATGATATTGAAAAATGGTTTGAAGTATTGAGTGTTGGAGAAAGAACTGCTGCTTTGTATACATTATTACAACAGACTACACCAGTTCAGATACGATTTTTTATAACTGTTTTACAAAAGATAGCCAATCGTGATCCAATATCGGCGGTATTATCACCAACTAACTTTGATCGTGAAGGTCAATTAAATGATTTAATGTTACAACAGCAACAACAGCAGCAACAACAGCAACAACAACAGCAACAACAGCAGCAACAACAACAGCAATTATCTACATCACCATCTAATAATTCAACAATTATAATACCAACCACAATATCAAGTTCGTTACCAACAACATCTATCACCTCGTCCACCTCAACATCCACCACATCTACATCAACATCTAAACCATCACTCCATCAACCACAACCTCATTCCGCGTTTATTCAAAACTATTCACACTTACAATCACCAATCTCTAGTAATTCACCATTTATGACACCACCACCAAAAAGCGATTACAATAATCACTTTCTAGGATTCAAATCAATTCAACCACCAATCTCACCATGGGCCGCACAAGAAATAAATAGACCAAAATCAGCAGATGCACCATCATTAACGCAACCAATCCTTCATCAAAATAGAAATACTGCTGGCAGTAGATTATCCACTCTTAGCATTACATCTGATACACCATATAAACATAATAAATCGCTATCAGTACTTGATGATTCAATCAGTAGTTACTTACCTGATGGCAACACCAATTGGTCTAGTATAGTAAACACACCAGTAAGCCATGTTAACACGCCACAACAAAAGGTGAATCAAGAAATCCTCAACAGTACAGCAATGAAGATGGCAGCATTGTCAACAGTGAATAACCGGGTTATACTTGATAGCGATGTAAAGAAATATCGTCGTAGAGCAAGTCTCATATCAAACGATGATCAAAAAAGCATTGATAGAGAGTTACAAAATTTGCATTTAAAAAGTGGGAATGGAGGAGGAGGAGGAGTAGCATCACCATTTGGAGCAACCACACCATCACCAGCATCATGGACAATAGGAATAAATACAGGGTCACCAATGCCCAACAAACATAATTCAACAACATCACCACAAGAAAGAAAGTCAGGATTAAGCAAAGTATCATACGGAGGGAATGAACGGTCACCATCCAAAGACCGATCATCAAGTCCAGCAGCAGCAATCAAGAAAGAGAATCCTGTTGATGTTGATCTTTTGCAAGATATAGGAGCATGGTTAAGATCACTTAGATTACATAAATATACAGAAAACCTTAGTGGGTTAAGTTGGAAAGAAATGGTGCAATTAACCGATGAAGACCTAGAAGCAAGAGGAGTAAATGCATTAGGAGCAAGAAGAAAAATGTTAAAAGTATTTGAGCAGGTTAAAGAAGCCCAAACCAATGGATCCCTTTAAAACCGAGCGAAGCGAGCTACAGGTCTGGGCGGAGCCCAGCCGCCGGAGGCAAAAGCTAGTTTAAAAAGTCATATAGTATAATAAATAAATGTATACAAAAAAGGGGTATATATATAAGGATATATATAATAAATATCATCATCAAATCGTGCAAAAAAAGTTCAAAAAAAAGTTTTTTTTTTTTTCATCATTCATTATCTTTAATTAAAAGTTTCCAAGTTTTAACATTTTCTTGGATATGGTCGGTAGCGAAATTCATTTCTGGAATCATTCTTGAGACAGCAGAAAAGAGTGGTAATGCATAAGTTTCAATGAAGAAGATTTGACCTTCACCGAGTAGTTTGTTGCGGTATTGAGGGGTTACTTGTTGGGAAGAAGAGGAAGGAGAGGGGGGTTGTTTAAGACCAAGGTCGATTTCGAGGTCGTTAATACCACCAAATTCTTCAATGAGGAGAGTTCCCCATTTAGAAGAGATGTCTAATTTACGAGACACGTTTGAGATATCAGCGCATTTAAGGATTAAACATGCGAGAAGAATTTTCATATTTTTAATATCTTCAGGGGCAGTTGGATTTGAAGGAATTGATTCTATACCTTTAAGTTCAGCTTTCTTCATATAATCAAAATGAACAGCCATATCAGTAGCAAGAACAGATTCAGTTATGAGCGTTCTTGAATTGATATTGGTAATTAGTTGGGGCCAATATTTCTTAAGAATTTGATTGAATGCTGCAGAATGGAAAGATTCAAGAACTGACCGGTCATTATAAATTTTTGCAAGGGGAGCATTGGCTGATACAAGAAATGCATTTGTAACACCAGGATGACCAACATCATGACCGAGAGCAGCAATAAGAATAGCTAAGCCATCAATCGATTTCAAGTGAGTTTTATTAACATTAGAAGAGGAGTTGGTGGTGGATTTAGAAGAAGTGTTGCTATTCAATTCATCATCATCGCCTAAATGAACATTTTTAAAAGAATTATTGTCAACTTTTTTAATTACTCCAATAGTGATTAAGAAATAAAAAGTTGCTTGTACAACATCTACAGCATGTCTAAAGTTATGATAAGGATTTGATGCTTGATAGCAATTTCTAACAACATATAGGAGAGTAAGTATTTGTTGATCAGGGATATTATAATCAACTAATTCATCATCATCTAAGGCATGTTTAATCATTAAATAAGTAGCAATAAGTAGTTCATCATATTTAAGATCATGAGCATAGAAATCCCATGAACCAACTAATTGTTTTATAATTAATAGTCTATCATTGTTAATTGATAATTTAGGATTATAATTTGGTAAATTTGGTACAGTAAATTTACTCATTATATTAGAACATTCTGATTCTAAACCAAGTAAAGTTTTCAATTGTTTTGTACGAGATTGAAATTGATCATTGCGATGAGAAGATATTAATTCATTCCAAAATGAAATTTTACTTGAAGATATTGATTTATTCCAAACATCACTAGCACCTAATCTTGAATAAGTTGGCCATAACTTGTTGTAATCATTTAATACAATAAATAACCCAGGAATATGAGAAAATTGACTAGAAATGAATTTAATTGTATCATTTAGATTAGATTCATCATTCTCAACATAAATTAAAGTTGTAAATGAACAGTCTTTATAAGAAAATAATTGATTTACCAAGGATTGGAAACAATTCAAAACCTTTACTTGTTGGAATTGATCAACCAATGCTAATAAATTGTCATTCAATATAGAATACTTAATCTTGGGAATATCCTTTTCAATACTCAATTTCTTTCGACTATCATAAATTAAATTATCCTTTGGACATGTTTCATCATAATATAAAATCAAACCAGTATTTTCACCATAAGAATTAGCAGTCGCTAAACTAGTACTAGATCCAGAACTCATTCTTTCACTAGAATTTAAAAGCTTGCTTGAACTTGTCCTTAGCTTAGGCATAGATTTCGATTTTGAAGATAATTGTAAAGCAACTTGAGTTATTTTTCCAGTAAACTTTCTTAATGGATTATTAGGAGACGAAGGAGGTTCAGTTGGCTTTCCTGCTGGACCAAGCATGAGTATGAGTTAGGAACTAAAAGTTTAATTGGAGAGGAATGAATGAAATAGAAGTGGACGTTTGCAAGCAGATAAAAGTGAAAAATATTATTAACAGTAAAATATAAAGGTTAATAATTCTCAATACTTGTAAGGTGTTGTTCTTACCAATGACTCGGTAACAAACTTAAAAAATGAGAATTTTCTTTCTTTAAAAGTATAGGCAGATCGATGATTAAATATAAGAAAGAAATTATTTAGAAAAAAATAAACTAATAAAAAAAAAAAATTAACCTAGAAAACGTCTTTTCGTCCTTATGTTCCTTATTATCGAAAGGAACAAAAACATATCTCATCTTGGCGCAGTGCACATTGTATAAGGACGACAACCGTTTAACAACCCGAACCCAAATAATTCGGCGATTAAATCTAAAGAAAGAGAAAAAGAAAGGAGGATAGGATGTTTCAGGATTGGTGGGGGTATTATGGGAGTAAGGAGGGAAGAGGTGGAGGGATGAAGTGATGAAGTGATGAAGTGAATATTTTCTCTTTCATCACCAGTGCCATCACTACCACGGCCACCACCATTACCACGGCTACCACCACTACCACTACTACCACTACCACCACTACTACCACCACCTCCTCCCTTCACCCCCTTCAACCCCCATCGATCTAATTTCATCCACGTGGCTTAACTTTATTAAAAACCGTTTTTTTTCGCCCTTGTCTATGCAGACTTCAACGTTCATACATATGTACAATTATGTTCTATGTAACCACCACCGCAGGCCACACTACGAACACCACCACACGCACCACCACACCACACACACCACATACACAACACTACACCACACCCCATCGGAAATTATCGTCAATAATAACCCCCCCAAACAATGAAAATAAACTAACCGAATATCGACATCACAATAGCCAAGTTCAATAACCGTTAGATTAAGATAATTATCCGGATAAATAACCATCACGCTATTAAACTTTAGTTCAGATGATCGACTATTATTATACGGAACCTGATGTTAATATTACTTCGGGCACCTCTTAAAACCCGGATTAATATCATTCCACTTTACTGTAGAACGACCCGCTATTTCTTTTCATGGGCTATATACCGTTTACCATAGGTAAATAACAAAGCAACGAATTACTTTTTTCTTTTTTCTTTTATGTTTGATGACGCGACAATTTTTCCGTCTGGTTCTCCTAACAAAAAAACTATTAAAATGGTAGGTTTCACATCGAAAAAGCTTCTCTGTATATGTAAATATGTTCCATGCAGTAAAGGAAAAAAATTTTAATCTACCAGATTTAACTATTTTTGGCTATAGATCGATTAAGGAGTCATGCACAACCGTTTTAATTGCGTCTAACCACAAATTGCAACTATTCACGTGGTCGGCCTCCGGCGGCCGGGCTCTGCCCGGACCCGTTGCTCCTCGCAAGCGAGGAGAGTGGTTGGAGTGGTGGTGGTGGTTTAATTGTAAAATTAAAATTATAAACATACGATGTAAGCGCGGTGGTGTGGTAGCTAACGATATGATCCTCTGCTACCATTTGAGTCATTGGTAGAGTTGTATTTACCGGACGTTGCTGAATATCCTCCTTGAGGTTGGCCGTTCAAAAGGATTTTACTAATTACAGTATCAATATCACCAGAGCCAAATTCATGCTACAACTCCCGTTAGTCCCTCTCCTCGCGAAGCGAGGAGCAACGGGTCCGGGCAGAGCCCGGCCGCCGGAGGCATTGTGCCCGATCCACTTACTTCCAAATCTCGCTTTGACGCAGCATCTTCAAACTGATGCGAACCTCTTGTTCGACTTCCATAAACATTGAAAACTGATACTACATCAATTAATGGCGTGCCATCCGGGTTCTTTTTATACTTTTTATACTCATCTTCAGATTGTGCAAAAACTACAAAATCTTCTGATTTTCCTTTATAAAAGACTTTAAACTGGTTAATGTTAGTAATAAGTAGAAAGAGGTGAAAAGTCACGTGAGACTTACATTTTGATCACCCATAATTGATTGTTAAATAGAATTGATTGATTTATTTAAATTGATTTATTTATTTGTTTTTTCAAATTGTTATTTAAATTTGCTTGGTTTTTTTAGAAATTATTTAAAACTCGTTCTTATTCATCCCTTTTATATTAACAAAGCACTTGGGTTTGTCACCTCATGACTAGCTAAGGTTGTATGGGGTATATCGATCGATCGGCGATGATTGCGGCGTAGAAGCGGCGGATATGTATGTAACAAGGACAGCAGCAGCAACTGAAAGAATGGCAATTGATAAGCCGAGAGTAAGGAGGTATAGGGAACAATTGAATGGGTTGGTATTCAATGGATGAATTGGTTGAAAATCCAACTTGTTGATAGTGAAGTTGTGTGAATCTCGACACACCTAAGCCGCCTTTTCCGTTTAACCAGTTATGGTCGTATAAACTGGGCATTCACAAGACTATGCAAACCCCGCATTTTACCTGTTTTACCTGCATTAATTTAATGATCGAAGAAACGGCAATTATGGTGGTTCTAAGTTGTAATGCCTTGTCATAATGACATAATTTAAGAAAAGTTATGTCAGCTATGCGTGAGATAGTGAAGTGGTAAGGTGGTAAGATTATAGTGGGTTATGTAGATGTGAGATGGTGACGTAAACGTAGATGTTACGTAGGGTTATAGCTGTACAGCAATATAGCACGATTGTTAGTACTATTGCTATTGGTTATGATTGGAATTGACATAAGGGATCTATGCAGGGTTTGATCGAACGTTATACGCGCGGTTATAACGTTCAGTTCTCTCGTACAATAGTTATTTACCTGGATAATTTTACAGTCCTTTTAACTTTTACACAAAGCCCTCCTCCTACTCGCATATCGAGAAAAAGCTAATGGTAAGGAAAAACTCCAGCGTTTGTGTTTAGGGTTTACATCTACAACTGCTTAACCAAAAGAACGCCTTTACGACTTCTACTGAGATATATTCTACTATGTACACTCTACTATGTACACTCTACTACTTCACCATCTCCTTCTCCCCTTCCCGTTCGAATACCTACCACTAGCAGCTACTCGAACCTTAACTCCTTTATATCAAATCATAAATAAATAAATAAATAATTATATGTATACAAAATATTACAATTAATCGCCAAAATATCCTCCTTCAATGAATCGAATCATATAATCATCGATATGACCGATTCCATCGTCTGATTCTTCTTCTGATTCTTCTTCTGATTCAGGTTCAACTGTACTACGAACAGATGGATTACGGCTTGCTTCAATACTAACCCCAGCGCTTGCTTCAATGCTTCCCAAACCACTTCCCAAACCACTCTCTCCACCTCCTTCTACAATCGGTTGTTCACTTTCTGATCTACCAGGAGTTGGGGTTGGTCCATTACTATTTCTTTCAGTAAAATCTTCTGCATCAAGATTAACTTCCTTCAAAGCAACGCTTGCTGCTACTGCATCATCGGCATCTTCGGCTTGTGCTAATACTTTTGCTAAACTTCTACTACTTGTTGGTGCATTCTCTAAAACATGATCAATATCAACTCCTGCTACATCACCAACTAATTCTTTCACTGATAATTTATGGAAATAATCAGTTGTGAAATCCCCTTCTTGAATAACAACATTATCAAGAATTTGCTTTTGAGTTGCTTTACGAAGAATATTAGATTCAATTGTATATTCAGAAACAAATCTATAAATATGAACATCTCTTGTTTGTCCAATTCTATGACAACGATCCTGACATTGTTTATCCATTGATGGATTCCAATCTGAATCATAAAAAATTACGGTATCAGCACCAGTAAGATTGATACCAAGACCACCGGAACGGGTGGATAAGATGAATACAGGAATTCTTGAATCAGTATTAAATCTTTCAGTAAGAATTTGTCTTTGTTCAACTTTTGTTGCTCCATCTAATCGGAGGTATCTCCACCCATGAATATTTAAAAATTGTTCAAGAATATCCAATACCTTAGTCATTTGAGTGAATATTAATGCCCGATGTCCTTGATCAATTAAATCTCTCATTAATGTTGCTAATCTTTGTAATTTTCCACAATCATATTGTAAAAGACTTTTATCAGGAAATGCAATTGATAATTTAACTTGAGATTCATGAAATGTTTGTTGAGAAGCAAGTTGTTTAACAAGGTTGTGTTGTTGTTTATTTATAGTCATTGAAGATTTTATTTCATTAATTAAACCATTTCCTAATGTTAATTGAGTCATATTTAAACAAACAACTTTTGGTGTTACAAATGCATATCTTGTAATAATATCCTTCATTTGTTCATCTCTATCATTATATGATAGTTTAATATTTTCAATAGCCGACAGTTTATTCCAATCAAATCCTTTTATTGAATGTGAATGTTTACCAATACTACAACAGTTGATAACATCAGTTCCATATATTGGACTTCTAGAACATCTAAATAAATTTAAATAAATATCTTGTTGTAACTTTTCACTAATAGATCTTTTATGTAAATAATTCTTATACTTATTATGTCCTTCAATAGACATGAAATCACGTTCAACAGGAGTTTTTAATATTGTACGAAGTTGAGTTAATTCATTAACCATTGGTGTATGACCTCTTAACAAATGAAATGTTGAAGATTCAACTGATGAATACATTTCATTTCTAATTGGTAATAAATTTAATGTTAATAGATTTACCTTATCATCACTTCCTTCTAATAATCTCTTTCTTACAATCAAATCATATGGTTCATAATCACTTACAACAGATTTACCAATTGCTAATGATGTAACTATAGGACGTACTTCAAATAAATCTGGATGATTACAAACTTTTCTTAATTGCATTAAACAATTAATAATTGATAAGAAATTACCACTGGCAAGAGTTTCACGAGTTTGTGCCCGTGACATAAAATCATCATACAAATATCTTTGACGTTTTGACAACCTACAATAAACAATATGTTCATATTTAGCGGGCATTTGTTTTTCTACATCAGCTTTTAATCTTCGTAATAAATAAGGACGTAAAATTTGATGTAATTTTGTAACAGTAGCTCTTGTTTCATCATCAGCAGTATCACCACCTTCTTCAATCAACTTATCAACCGGTCTTGCAAACCAATCTTGGAAATCTTTTAAATTAGCAAATCCATCAGGCATCATTCTATTCCCCTTTGATGAAGGCATTAAAAAGTATAATAATGACCATAATTCAACAAGATTATTTTGTAAAGGAGTACCAGTTAATAACAATCTTCTTTGTGAATTAAAATTTAACAATGCTTGCCAACGTTGAGATCTAAAATTTTTAATATTATGAGCTTCATCTAAAATCATGTAATGCCATCGTTTTCTTTTAAATACATTTCTATCTTGTAATACTAATTGATAGGAGGTTATACAAACATGCCAAGTATCTTCTTTATTCCATCCTTTACGTTTTTCTTTACGTTGAGCAGGATTACCATAATAAGTCATTACTTTAAATCCAGGAGCAAACCGTTTAAATTCCATTTCCCAATTTAACATTACAGAAGTAGGAACAACTATAAGATGAGGACCCCAAACATGTTTTTCGCAAGCAAGATAAGAGATTAAAGCAATAGTTTGAATAGTTTTACCAAGGCCCATTTCGTCAGCAAGAATGCCATTAGTTTCAGTAGAGTAAAGACCAGCTAGCCAATCTAAACCGTCATGTTGATATTCACGTAATGTACCATGTAATAGGAAAGGAGATGGGATATGGGAGGAGTGAGTAATTTCATGATCAGGTGATGAGGTAGGTGTATCAGGAGTTGTTGGTTTTGATTTATCAGTATCAGAATCATCTTCTTCATTAACTTTTGGTTCTTCTTCTTCTTCTACTTCTTCTTCTTCTTCATCCACTTCTTCTACTTCTTCATACTCTTCTTCTTCCTCTTCAACCGTTGGTTTTGAAAATAACGTTGCCAATGAAGTAGGTTCTTCCTCATCATCAGAATCAGCAATATCAGAATCATCATCAGAATCTGAATCTAATTCACTATCCATTGGAATACTTTCATCGGAACCAGAAGCAGAATCATTTTCATCATAAAGAGCTTTAGCGGTTTCATCTAATTGGATAGGAGGAGAAGAGGGAGATAGAGAGTTAACCTTACCATTGAGGTGGTGTGGTTTGTGGTCATCATCATTCTCTTCTCTTTTTTCTTTTTCTTCTTCTTCTTCTTCTTCTCCATTTTCTTCTTCGTCTATATCCATCTCATCTCTCTCTACTTTTTCTTCATCTTCAGCCGCTTCAACCGCCTCTTCTTCATCTTCTTCAAATTTAACTGACTTTAATTCAGAATATTTTGCTCTAAGTTCTTCAACTGTAAGTTTATCATCTTGCTCTTCAACCTCTTCTGAATCTGAATCACTTGACATGATCTCTGAATCTTCTTCATTTTCATCAGAATTTAATTCGGAGATATCCCCTTCACTTTCACTAAATTCACCTCCATTTCCAATCATCTTTTCAGTTCTTGCTTCTAATAACTGAGCAGATTGTTCTAAGATTTGATTCAATTGTAACTTTCCTTCTCTCCTTAACTGTTCTTCTATTGCTTGTTGATGACGTTGTCGAACAACTTTTTCAGCTATTTTCCACTTCTTCATCACTTCAGCACCAGTTTTCCTCGCCATTTGCTTCATTGATCTTTCAAACTGCTTTCTCTCCTTCTCCTCCGCCCCGGATAATCGTTTAAAATGTAAATCAATCATATTAGCAATCCGTCTAGCACGAGAAAGGTGACTTTTACGTTCCTCCATCATTAATCTAGCAAAATATATAGCATGACTAACAAGATTATTACGATGAGTATGGGATGTGTGAAATTGATAAGGATCAATAAATTTATCATAACCTTTACTTTCATGAAGTATTAAAACACCTGATTTCTTTGCTTCATCAATTCTATTTCTAACTTTAACTTGATCTTGAATGAATTGATCTCGCTCTTCATAGGAAATATCATCATCTAATGATACAAATGATTTAAGATAGGAATTAATACTACCATCATATTGTTTGGTTACAATATGAGAAGGATGAGTAATTGTTTGAGAAGGAATAGAGAATTTGAATTTTATACGAGGTATAATATCACCTTCATTTGATGATAAATCATCCTCATCACTATTAAAAGATGAATAACTTGGAATGTGAATACGTTTACCAAATTCATCATAATATCTTGGATTTTCAGGATCTGATTCAGATTCAAAATTTGGATCAGATTCGGATTCGGATTGCTCTTCTATTTCCCCTTCTTCTTCTTCTTCTTCGTGTATTTGTTTTTGTGTACCTCTTCTTCCGGATATTTTACCTTTAACTACCTTCTTTCCTTTTCCTTTTGGTGTTGATTTTGAAGTGGTAACCTTACTCACATTTGTACTTTTACTTTTACTAATAGTTTTAGGTGTAGTTTTAGAATTATTTTGTACATTTTTTCTTGGAGTTAAAATAGCCTTATCTCCCTTCTTGTCCCTTTTCTTATCCCTCTTCTTGTCCACATTCTTCTTCTCCTTCTCCTCTACCTCCTCCTCTACCTCCTCCTCTTTCTCCTCCTCTTCATCCTCTTCCTCCTCTTTCTTCATCCTTAATCGATTTCTCATCGCTATTTTAACCAACCTCTCCTCCTCTCCCTCCTCCTTATCCTTTGACATCTCTTTTAATTGCCTTCTTGTATGTCTAATTGACCCTCCATCTCTTACATTACTAACTTTCTGCCACAAATCAAACGGTAATCTATACTCTTCAAATACATTACTATGATCCTCCTTTGCTGCCTCAGGATCATAATGAACTAAAGAAATGAATTTTTCTAAATGAAATAATAACCTAACATGATCATCATGACGATCAAGAATTTCTGATAATTTCACCCGTTTTTCATCAAGAGTGAGTGATTGTGATTGTGATTTTCCTTTTCCTTTTCCCTTTTCCACCGCCTCTTCTACTACCTCCTCCTCCTTCTCCACCTCCATCCCCTCCTCCTCCTCTTTCACCTTTCCATTCACTTCACTCCCACTCTTCCTTAACCTCGAAGAATGCCGCAAATTACGTCCCGACGATTCATCTTCTAATTTAATCTTTTTATTTGGTACCTCCGAATCAGCTATAACGTTAGTATACACCCTTCCTTACCACACTCCTTCTCAATCCCTCTCAATCCCCAACACATCCCATCCTACCACTACTACTCACCTCCTGATCGCCTTCTTAACCTTGACCGTGCGGACGACATTGATTAATCTCGCCGTTGCGATCCTAATTTTAAATATATTTTAATAAATTTTTCATCAATTAAAACCCAATAATCACTATTATCCTCACTGAAATTTTCAAACTCTAATCGATAATTCTTGTTCAGTTATATCAATTTTTATACAAAAGTTGTCGAATTAATAACTAAAATGCGGTGTACGAAAATAAAACACAAAAGGTACGATTGCAAAGAAAAAAAACGGAGATATTCAACTAATACACACACTGCTGTTGGTATTTTTTTCCTTCTTTACTTAATCATTCTCTTAATTTGAGGGGTCTCGTTACCTTTACTACTATAACAGATATTTCTATACTCCACAACCCACTTGCTCTGACTCAAAATATTCCTTAATCGAATGTCCCAACACATCTCGTGTTTCTCCTTACCCACACCCCTTCCTCCTCCACACTGCCTCCGGCGGCCGGGCTCCGCCCGGACCCGTGGTTCCTCGCTAAAGCGAGGAAAGCTAAAGAGCATTGTACACCGGCGGATTGGATATTTCACTAAGATTAACATTTGAAAGCAAATTGTAGAAGATTTCAAATTATCCTGAAACACACAATACCATGTATTCCGTTCTTAAACAATGCTAACACTCTATTTAACATAATACCAGCCCCAAAGAGAAACGTTATCGAATCTACCGCTCAATTAAACTCAGAAGCAAACTCTGTATCAATAAATAGCACCGTTTATTGCCTCCGGCGGCCGTGCTCTGCCCGGACCCGTTGTTCCTCGCGTAGCGAGGAATCGTACCTGCATTTCTATCTCTTTATAAAAATGTTAACTCTCTCTAATGAAATATTTTAACGTCCAACGCTGAGCTTTAACTTTGAACACTCTTTATAGTTACCCCCAGCCGTACGTCTCCAACCAACCACAGAACAGTAAAAAACTGAAATAATCAATTAAGGATCCAACTTCACGACATTGGAATTAGATTATAGCTATACACACAACACAACCTACGATGCTTAGAAGGTCTTTACAGCTTAATGGCATGCTTAATGCTGCTACTAAAAGAGTTTCACCTGTCCTTCGTGCTTCTTCATTAGCTGCTACTCGTAGTGCTTCCACCAAACCAGATGATCGTTTAGTAAGTACCATCCAGTGCTCCTTCACTGCCCTCATCACTCCCTGCCATTCATCGCGTAGCGAGGAACAACGGGTCCGGGCAGCGCCCGGCCGCCGGAGGCACAGCCCTCTACCAACGATACTAACAGTTTAACAGATTGGTGATTATCCAGATCTTCCTATTGAATATAATCAATATAGAAGTCCTTACAATAAATATTATGATCAACAAGCACGTAGACAATTTAATGAACCACTTCATGCACAAAATGACTTATTAGATGTTTGGTCTCCTGATAGATTTGATATGGTTCCTGATAGTACTGCAATTAGATATAATTTATATTTCATTGGTGGAGTTGTTTCATTTTTTGGCATGATTTACTTTTTCTTTTATCCAGAAAGACCTGCTGTTAAGAGAAATTATCCATATGGCGGTTTATATAAAGCACTTGGTGGAACTGAAAATGATAAAGAATTATACAGAGCCGATGTTGACGAAGAATATTCATAATTTATAATACATATTAAACCTCCTCCCCCTCCTCCTCCCCCTCCCCCCTTCTGCCTCCGGCGGCCGGGCTCTACCCGGACCCGTTGTTCCTCGCTACGCGAGGAATTAACCACCACCCTGATCTATAACAAAGTCAACTAAGAACATACAACTTTCTTTACGTTCGCAGATGCGGATCGTACTCCGTACTGATGAACCAACAGTTAACCGTGAGAGAGTAGACAGTTTGTACTTTATATTAACAACTGCTATTAGTGTATTTTTGAGGAAGGTTTGTGTGAGAGCAAAGTTAGTCAGCGTAACTCCGAGCGTAGCTCGGAGCAACGGGTCCGGGCAGCGCCCGGCCGCCGGAGGCAGGAGGGGGGACGGGGGAGATAAAAGGGAAGTTTTAATTGATATATAAATATAGAGACAAAAATCGAATACATATAAATGGTTGATTGAAAATAACAAATGAGAAACAAGGACAAAATAAATGAAAATAAAGAATAAAACGAAAGATTTCATATGAAACAACAAATGGTTAACTCATTCAAAAAGACCAAACACCAAAGAAAACAGGAAAAGATAAGAAAATGGAAAGGAAAAGTAAAAGAGGAAAGGGAAACAAAAAGAACTTAAAAACGAAATTAGAAAATAATATATATAAGTTAATATTTTTATTGAGCATAAACTCCATGATATCCACGACCATCGGCCTCCATTCTATCAAGACGCCCATCACGTGCTGCGAGATAGAGTTCGTTTAATCTTGCTACTGGAACTGGTTCAGATGGATCTTGTCCAAGTGGGAGAAGTGGATCTTGGCCAGTGGTGGTTGTGGTGGCGGCACTAGTTGATGTAGTTGCTGCTCCAGTACTTGGATTACCTGGGTTTACAGTATTTGGTGGTAAAATTACTTGTTGTTGGTTGATATCAACTTGGCCTTGAATATGGTTAATTGGTCCATAAGGTCCATAGTGAGCTTGAGTTGGAATGGTTAATTGTGGATATGGACCAGGTGGTGGTGGAGCAGGTCTATATGGACCAGGTGGTGGACCATTATTATTAGGACCTCCAATACCTGGACCAAGACCATTCATTCCAGACATACCAACAGCAGCAGCTGCTACAGCAGCAGCGTTTTGTGAACGACCCCATGATAATCTTACTCTTGAATTACCAATTGGATACCCTTGCATTTGAGTAATTGCTGCTTCAGCAGAATGACGTTGAACAAATTGAACAAATCCGCAACCTTTTCCTGGTGGAATACGAACATAAGTAATATCACCAAACCCTGAGAAATATCTACGTAATTCATCTTCAGAAACATGACCAGATAATCCACCAACAAATACAGTAGTATTATTAGGATCAGTAAATTGGTTGAGAGTTTGTGGAGTACCATAATAACCAGCAGGAGGAGGTGGAGGAACTAATTGATGAGAATGGTATAAATTATTACCATTAGTACCCGGTAATAAATTATTATTTTGACCAGGTTTTGATTTAGGAGTAGCAGTAGAGATTCGAATTGGACGATTACCCAAGAAAAATCCTTGCATTTCTGCTAATGCTCTTTGCATATGACTTTCATCAGAAAATCGTACAAAACCATAACCTCTTGATTGATTTGTAGAAGGATCAGTCATAATTTTAGCAGATTTACAAGAAGAATATCTTGATTGAAATAATTGAAGAAGATTTAATTCAGTAATTTCGGGAGATAAATCACCAACAAAGATTGAAAATTCTGGACCGCGATCATCTCGTTTATCAATAAGACCACCACCAGAAGCCCAATTAAGTCTAAATACTCGTTGAGTATTTGGAATTGGTTGACCATTAAGATTTAAAGCTTTTGCAGCAGCTTGAGCATTACCAAAATCAACAAAACAATAACCAGCATTTACTCCAGAGAATTTATCTCTAATTAATTTAACAGTAACATTTTCACCAAAAGTTTGCCAAATTTTACGAACAGAATTTTCATCATACCAAGGTTCAAGTTCCCCCATCCAAAGGGTTGATTTTGAATCAGTTGGCGAGGGAGGAGAACCAGAAACGATAAGAGGATGATCAACAGTTAAATCAGTAGGGATGGATTGAGGCGAGGTAGATTGAGGAGGGATATTAGTATCCAAAGACTGAGAAACCGGAGCAGTACCAGTACCAGTACCACCAACAACAGTACCAACTGCAACACCACCACCTACACCCTCTTCCTCATTAGATTGATTTTCAGAATAATCATAAGCAAATGACATGATGAAATAAAAAAATTGAAATCAAATATGAAAATGACAATGAAAATGAAAATGAATTATAACAAACAAACACAAACTTTCAAAACAAAGTAAACAAAAACTCCTTTACCCTTTTAATATTCTCTCAGTAATAAATAAAAATCTCATATATCGTTGATCGTGGACTCAAAAACAACAAATCAAATCACAAAACAAGCAACAAAACACAAAGGAAGAAAAAAAGCACACACACACACAATAAATGATAATAAAAATAATAAAATGCTTGTACAGATGTTTGTATGTGCAAAACAAAAAACAAAAAAAAAATTAAAGATATTTATAAAACACCAACGTAACTCGTAAAAGGAATTTTTTTTTATTTCTTCGATGAAAATGAGATATTGAAATAGGAAATTAAATACCAAACCCACAACTTAAGATGACCAGGGTAAGGGTAGTACCTTTGGCGGGGAGAGGATGCCTCCGGCGGCCGGGCTCTGCCCGGACCCGTAGCTCCGAGCAAAGCTCGGAGGG
>JAJMID010000186.1:0-22611 GCA_030583405.1 Sugiyamaella americana
TAGGTCCATCAGTACCAGTCTCATCAGGTCCAGCCGGTTCATCTACTCCAGCTACTTCCGGTCCATTTGCTTCCTCTACTCCAGCTACTTCAGGTCCAGCTGCTTCCTCTAGTGCTCAAGGTACTAGTTCAGTAGGTCCATCAGCACCAGTTTCTTCAGGTCCAGCAGGCTCATCAGCTCCAGCTACTTCAGCTCCAGCCGGTTCATCTACTCCATGTTCTACTGGTCCAGCAGGATCATCTGCTCCAGCTTCATCAGGTCCAGCCGGTTCATCTACTCCAGCTACTTCAGGTCCAGCTGCTTCCTCTAGTGCACAAAGTACTAGTTCAGCTGGTTCATCTGCTCCAACTACAGGTCCAGCTGCTTCTTCTGCTCCAGCCTCCTCCGGTCCAGCCTCTTCCGGTCCAGCTACTTCCGGTCCAGCTGTTTCATCTACTCCAGTTTCAAGTGGTCCAGGTGCTTCATCTACTCCAGTTGGTTCATCTACTCCAGTTTCAAGTGGTCCAGTTGGTTCATCTATTCCAGGTGTTTCTTCTTCAGCTACCATTACAACCACTGTGTATAGCACAACTAAGCATGGAACGACTATTTATGAAACCAAGACGGTCACTATTACTTCTGGTGGAACCACTTTCATTACAACTACTGTTTGTCCATTAACTTCTACTCACACTAAATCAAAGCATACTAAAACTAAAACCTCTAAAACATCAGGTCCAGTTGGTTCATCTACTCCAGCATCAAGTGGTCCAGCTGTTTCTTCAGGTCCAGTTGGTTCATCTACTCCAGTATCAAGCGGCCCAGCTGTTTCTTCAGGTCCAATTGGTTCATCTACTCCAGTTTCAAGTGGTCCAGGTGCTTCCTCTACTCCAGTTGGTTCATCTACTCCAGTATCAAGTGGTCCAGCTGCCTCCTCTAGTGCTTCAGGTGCTAGTTCAGCTTCTCCAGTTTCCTCTACTCCAGTTGTCTCATCTACTCCAGTTTCAAGTGGCCCAGGTGCTTCCTCTACTCCGGTTGGTTCATCTACTCCAGTTTCCTCTACTCTAGTTGGTTCATCTACTCCAGTATCAAGCGGCCCAGCTGTTTCTTCAGGTCCAATTGGTTCATCTACTCCAGCTTCAAGTAGTCCAGTTGCTTCCTCTTCTCCAGTTGGTTCATCTACTCCAGTATCAAGCGGTCCAGCTGCCTCCTCTAGTGCCTCAAGTACTAGTTCAGCTGCTCCAGTTTCCTCTATTCCAGTTGGTTCATCTACTCCAGTTTCAAGTGGCCCAGGTACTTCCTCTACTCCAGTTGGTTCATCTACTCCAGTATCAAGCGGTCCAGCTGCCTCCTCTAGTGCCCCAAGTGCTAGTTCAGCTGCTCCAGTTTCCTCTACTCCAGTTGGTTCATCTACTCCAGTATCAAGCGGTCCAGCTGCTTCCTCTACTCCAGTTGGTTCATCTACTCCAGTACCAAGTGGTTCAGCTGCTTCTTCAGGTTCAGTTGGTACATCTGCTCCAGTATCAAGCGGTCCAGCTGCCTCCTCTAGTGCTTCAGGTGCTAGTTCAGCTGCTCCAGTGTCCTCTACTCCAGTATCAAGTGGTCCAGTTGGTTCATCTACTCCAGTATCAAGTGGTCCAGTTGCTTCCTCTACTCCAGTTGTTTCATCTACTCCAGTTTCAAGCGGTCCAATTGGTTCATCTACTCCAGCATCAAGTGGTCCAGGTGCTTCCTCTACTCCAGTTGGTTCATCTACTCCAGTATCAAGTGGCCCAGCTGCCTCCTCTAGTGCTTCAGGCGCTAGTTCAGCTGCTCCAGTTTCCTCTACTCCAGCTAGTTCATCTACTCCAGCATCAAGTGGTTCAGCTGCTTCTTCAGGTCCAGTTGGTACATCTGCTCCAGTATCAAGCGGTCCAGCTGCCTCCTCTAGTGCTTCAGGTGCTAGTTCAAGTGGTCCAGTGTCCTCTACTCCAGTATCAAGTGGTCCAGTTGGTTCATCTACTCCAGGTGTTTCATCTTCAGCTACCATTCCAACCACCATGTATACCACAACTAAGCGTGGAACCACTATTTATGAAACCAAGACGGTCACTATTACTACTGGTGGAACCACTTTCATTACAACTACTGTTTGTCCATTAACTTCTACTCACACTAAATCAAAGCATACTAAAACCAAATCCTCTAAAACATCAGGCCCAGTTGGTTCATCTACTCCAGCATCAAGTAGTCCAGTTGCTTCCTCTACTGCAGTTGGTTCATCTACTCCAGTTTCAAGTGGTTCAGCTGCCTCCTCTAGTGCTTCAGGTGCTAGTTCAGCTTCTCCAGTTTCTTCTACTCCAGTTGGTTCATCTACTCCAGTATCAAGCGGCCCAGCTGCCTCCTCTAGTGCCCCAAGTGCTAGTTCAGCTGCTCCAGTTTCCTCTACTCCAGTTGGTTCATCTACTCCAGCATCAAGTGGTCCAGTTGCTTCCTCTACTCCAGTTGGTTCATCTACTCCAGGATCAAGTGGTCCAGTTGCTTCCTCTACTCCAGTTGGTTCATCTACTCCAGTTTCAAGCGGTCCAGCTGGTTCATCTACTCCAGCATCAAGTGGTCCAGCTGCTTCTTCGGGTCCAGTTGGTTCATCTACTCCAGTTTCAAGCGGTCCAGCTGCTTCTTCAGGTCCAGTTGGTTCATCTACTCCAGTATCAAGCGGTCCAGCCGCTTCCTCTACTCCAGTTGGTTCATCTACTCCAGGTGTTTCTTCTTCAGCTACCATTCCAACCACCATGTATACCACAACTAAGCATGGAACCACTATTTATGAAACCAAGACGGTCACTATTACTTCTGGTGGAACCACTTTCATTACAACTACTGTTTGTCCATTAACATCTAGCCATACTAAAACCAAAACCAAGCATACTAAGAGTAAAACTACTTTAGTATCTGATAGGACCAGTTCTACTCATGAAGCTACACCAACTCACAAGACTTCTACTCATAAAGCTACACCAACTCACAAGATTTCTACTCATAAAGCTACACCAACTCACAAGACTTCTACTCATAAAGTTACATCAAGTCACAAGACCACTACTCCTTGTAAAGATAAGACAACTACTCATAAGGCTACACCAACTCACAAGACCACTACTCCTTGCAAAGATAAGACAACTTCAACTCATAAAGCTACACCAACTCACAAGACCACTACTCCTTGTAAGGATAAGACAACTTCTACTCATAAAGTTACATCAACTCACAAGACCACTACTCCTTGCAAGGATAAGACAACTTCTACTCATAAAGTCACATCAACTCACAAGACCACCACTCCTTGTAAGGATAAGACAACTTCTACTCATAAAGTCACATCAACTCACAAGACCACTACTCCTTGTAAGGACAAGACAACATCAACACCATCCCACAAGACAACCACTCCTTGTAAGGATAAGACAACATCAACACCATCCCACAAAACCACCACTCCTTGTAAGGACAAGACAACATCAACACCATCCCACAAGACAACCACTCCTTGTAAGGATAAGACAACATCAACACCATCCCACAAAGCCACCACTCCTTGTAAAGATAAGACAACATCAATTCCTCACAAAACTACCACTCCTTGCAAAGACAAAGCTACCACTCTTAGTACCGTCCATCGCTCTACTGTAATCACTACTTCCAAACCAGTGATAGTTGTACCTGCTCATTGACCAGGTGGGATGGTGGTGGTAATTAATGAATAGATAGGCTGTGTATTAATCTTTTAAACATTTTCTACTTTCTCTATTTTATATTTACTGTTATATACTGTTATAGTTTCAATTGATAATTTTCTTTAATACACTTACGTTAATAAGGTTAGATTTTTAAGTGGTATATCGTTTACTGAATTCTACCTTATCAAACCACATTGCGACCTATTAACCAATCAAGCTTTGTTCTTGACTTCCATTACTACAGATACAATTAGACGAAGGGGACGTACTAACGGACGGGCTATATCAGTATCCGGACATCTTCTCGTAGGAAGAAAACATACTCTATTACCAACATTAAATCTTCCTACGTATATTGATATATATGAGTGCGATGATCGATGATAGCTTCGCAAACGATCAAACTTAAATAAGTTAAAATTTGACAATTTTAAATTTAGTTATGAAATCGTTCAGCACTTCCAATATTGAGTACATGTACATTATTAATTATTAACTATTATTCTCCTGTTTCGGCTCCACCACAATTAAGTAACCGCCTAACGTACGGTATCCACGTAAATATCTCTAAAATTCTTTAAAACATAACTATATATGCGTATAAAGGATGTTTTCAACAGACTAGAATATGAATATCTCATCTAACATCATGAAAACTTTTTCTCTCCTGTAGCACATTATCATTGATTCAATGATAAATTTTGATTTCTCAAGACCTCTTTAGAAATTAAAACTTATCATTTAGTCAATCATATCAATGGGACGATAAGAAGAGAAGTTATCTTTTTCTAGTGATAATTTTATCGATACAATTGTCCAAGAATAACCAACCAGAACAATACATATTACTTAGTTTACTAGACCTTTGTGTCAGTTAAATTGTACTTTAAGCAAGAAGAGTCTGTTACATTTTTACTACAATCCATGTACTAGCATGACCGCAATATATATTTATAATCGTATTAGTAGTGTTAGAACTATATAATTTATAGAGTTTGTTGTTATCGGGAATACCGTCTAATCCACAATTTCCATGTTCACCCCATCCCCAAGTGAATGCAGTTGTATTATCTTCGGTGATAACAACAGAGTGTTCACTGCCATCTATTAGTTTAGCAAGTTTTAACTTATAACCAGGAAGAGAAGGAGGATGATGTTGAAAATGACTATTATTACCATAAGAAGTAATAGAAGAGTTGAGTTCCAGACAATGGATTGCAGACCATCCACTGTCCAAAGATTTAAATGGAATTCCTGGTGGTCTTAGAGTTTTATTTTCAATCCATTTGTTATTACCGAGGATGATAATTTCACCGGTATTTGCCAATCCAATGACGGTGAATTGGCGACCACAAGAGATATCAGTGATGATATCTCTATCATTGCTATACATCAATACTGGTTCACTACACACCTTCTTCAATGAGTTAATTTCACCCAGTTGACCGTTACGAGATGAGCCCCATCCCCATACAGTATTATTATCTAGTAAAGCAACAACATGAGCCAATCCAGCAGAGACTTTTAAAACTTTTGTTCCATGTGGAGGGAAATTTTTAATCTTATGTAAGATATGAGACTTGGAATTTAATCCTACACCTAATTCACCTTTAGGCCCCTTTCCACAAGATAAAATTTGATTCTTATTTGTTATAAAGATAGAGAATTCCCACCCAGCAGCAGCTAAAACGATACTACCGACATTTCTGTCATTGGTTTCACTAGTAATACCACCAACTATGGTATCATCATCACCTTCTCTGTACTCTAAGTCTAACCTTGTAGGAATCTTAATAATCTCCTCTTTAATTTTATAACTTAATTGACCATTATTATTATTTCCACTGCCATAGACTTTACCATTTTCACTTATAAACAAAGTATGGTTACCACCACTAATAATCTGCTTGATACGGTTGCCATCGAAATCAGCAGTTATTCTTTCTGCTATTGAAACATCATTATCATGACCTAAACCTAATTGAAAATTACCATTTGAACCAAAAGCAAGAATTCCTTGAGGCATAGTATATAGCAAAATAAATAAATTACTTATGTTGACTATAGTGAACCACTGTATCTATATAATTAGTAAACCTAACCACTATCGATGTCTTATCCTGATAAGATACAATAGCGGCTTTACGTACCAGCAGAGGCTTGGTGAAAATTTCAGCCTTACAGTTAGATATTAGTTTATCTCTGATTGGATAAACCAACTGGTGAAGCTGAAATATTACCAGCGACTAACAATCAATTTTGAGTTTAATTCTGTTCAATAAAGATGTTTAGACCAATTCTTAAAAGTGCAAGAAGTCCAATGGCTTCACGTATGTTTATTCGTAACAACCATCATAGTTATGGACCAGAAGAACGTAAGTTTTCAATTCAAAGCTACAATTCAATCAATTTCAAACTAACAAATTTTCCATAGCATTATTTAAAGTGAGAATCCTGAACTCCGTTCCTTCGTTGAATGGGATCTAGCCGGGCTGTTGTTATTCACCCAGGTGCCAAGGTTATTGCTCGACAACCGGAGATAAACGACCATCAGATACGAATACTAACAATTTAGAAATCCCTTTTCCTTTATTTTGGTATTGGTTCAACATTTCTAGGTCTTGTTCTTTATGATAATGTCTATGCTGAAAAATCTTCAAACAAATCTCTTATTGGTGATTGGCTTATTCCTACACATCCAACAAAAGAAGAACAAAGAGCTTTATTACAAGAAAGAACTAATATTGCAGTAAAGCAAAGAGAAGATATGGTTCTTTTATTAAGTCCTAAAAATAATAGACCAAATGTTGAAGAGAATTATAATGCTCTTCCTGTTCCTGACCCTGCTCATCGTGGTGTTGCTCCCGGTAGTGTTATAGACTTAAATAATATTGATGAACGTCGTCCTCGTACTGTTTATTTAAAGCAAAAAGAGGTATAGAATAATAAAGAACAATTGCATTAATAACAATCGCAATCACTTTGCCTCCAGCGGCCGGGCTCTGCCCGGGCCCGTTGTTCCTCGTTACGCGAGGAAATAAGAAGCGAGTTGAGTGATTCACGTAAAATACTAGTAGCTACATACTCGGGTACTGTGGATTGATCCTATAAACCCACGCGGAGAGAGTTTGGCCATTGCTAATACTCCCGCTCATATCAACGGAACCATAGCAATTCCGCGCGTGAGCGCGGCAACGGGTCCGGGCAGAGCCCGGCCGCCGGAGGCATGTAGAGGCGATTAAAAAATGTACAGTATGCAATTCTATTGTCTATTTGTTATTCTCTTGTTTTCTTACTTTTCCTAATAACATTGATGCCACTAAAGATATATTACTTTCTTCAAACTTTTCTTCATCAGCTGCTGATTCATTACTAACACTTTTATCTAGTTGAAGTTTTGTATTTGCTAATTGAAGGATATTTTCTTCTATTGTATCTTTACTAATCATTCTTATTACTTTTACTTCTCTTGTTTGTCCTACTCTATGTGCTCTATCTTCTGCTTGTTTGTCATCATGTGGATTGAAACTTAAATCAAAAATAATTACAACATTAGCGCACGCTAAATTAATTCCAAAACCTCCTGCTTTTGTTGATAACAAAAATACAGTAATTTCTTCCTCATTATGAAATTTATCAATCATTTCTTGACGGATTTCTACTGGGGTTGAACCATCTAATCGAAGAAATTTAATATTCATTTGATTTAATACTACTTCTAGAATGTCAAGCATTTGGGTAAATTGTGAGAATAGTAACACTCTATCACCATCTTCTTTCATTTTTGGTAATAAATTTCTTAGTTTCGTTACTTTACCCGATGATATCCAGTTCTCTTGTGATAAACCATGATTACCTATTGTTGATGGAAATGTTTCACAAAGTCCATTAAGTTCATAATCATTCATTACTTCCATATCTTCAAAAATATATTGTTCATTTGCTTCTTTGTATCTTTCCTCACTCATAATTTCTTTAGCCATTGATTTGATAATATCATCGGTATAAAGTTTTCTAAATAATAATGGATGTAATGAAGCTTTACGAAGTTTCATAAGAATATTACCAATGTTCTTAATCCCTGGTACTGATTCACCAGTTTCTTTTGCTAATTCTCTTGCTTCTATTGCTTTCCTACTAATTTCAAGTTCTGATTCATATATTTCCTTTTGTTCAGTAGATAATTCACAATATTCAATAAAATGATTCTTTTCTGGTAAATATCCTAATACTTGATCCTTCTTTCTTCTTAATACAAATGGTGTCATCATTGTCTTTGCTTTATTAATTCTTTGTTCGGATAATAATAAACTAGCAGCATTATCAGCACTTTCCTTATCATTTTTGCTAGTAGCTTTTGCTTTATGTTTAAATATCTCTGCTAAGTCATCTTTACGAGATTGAAAGATATTTGGTAAAATAAATGATAGTAAAGAAACCAATTCTCTTAAATTGTTTTGTAATGGAGTACCAGTTAATATTAATCTAAATTGTGCTTTCAATTTCATCAACTTGGAATATCTTTCTGAGTGACTATTCTTTAATAAATGTCCTTCATCATAAACACAAACGTTGAATTTTTGACTTCTTAAAAATGCATGATCTTGTTTCCCTCCACATGCTAAATTATAGGTTGTCACCATTACATCATATTCAGTATTTGATTCTAAAATAGTATCTCTAATATTAGCTCTTTCTTCCATAGAACCATAATATGGTTCAATAACCATTGAAGGACAAAATCTATTAAATTCTCTTAACCAATTTTCTAAAGTAGAAGCAGGTACAACTACCAAATGAGGGCCCTTCAATCCAGTTTCTTTAAGATGGGCCAAGAATGCAATTACTTGGCATGTTTTACCTAAACCCATCTCATCAGCTAAAATGCATGATAAACCTTTCTTATACAATAATGATAACCAATTAATACCAACTTGTTGATAATCTTTCAATTCAAAATCATTAGCGAGTAGTTTTGGTTTTGCACTAAAATATCCACTCTTACGAGGGGTTCTTATACTATCTTCATCTTCATCTTCATCTTCATTAGTATTCTTTACTTGAGTAATTTCTAATTCACTATTGGATTGTGAAAGATCTACTCCCCATTGTTTAATTCCTGATGCAACTTCTTTACCTAATTTTGAACATTCTTGTATTAAGGAATCAACTGCTTCATATCCTTTAAGCATCTAACTAGTTAGTTTTTATGCCTCCGGCGGCCGGGCTCTGCCCGGACTCGTAGCCCCGCTTCGCGGGGAGTTATTATACTTACGGAATAACTACCATCAACAATCTTCTCTCCAACGGCTTTTCTTTGTCCTCCTCTTCTTTTGGCATTTGCATCTTTTACTTCATTTATTCTAACTGCTTTAGCTTCTTCTAATGTTTTAAATGGTCTTGCTTCAATAAGAATCTTTACTTGATCTTCGGGACATGAAGATACATCTACTATATCCTCTAATGAAGCAGTATTAAGGAAGTCTAATAATCTTTCCTCAAATTCAATCTCTGAAGGACTAAGATATTCATCTTCATTTTCACTATCATCTGATATTGGATATTCATCTTCATCATATATTTTAACTAGTTTTCTTTTAGGAACAACTGGCTTTTGATTTATTAATTGATCACTATCATCTATAAATCCACTTTCACCCTGTGATTGCTGTTGTTGCTGTTGTTGTTGTCTATGACTACTACTAAATCTATCTCTAATGGACATTGTTGGTTTTGAAACTTCTATTTTACTATTGTTAATTGTTGTTTGGGGTTTAACGTGAACTTTACCAACTCCCGACTTTCTATTTGCTTCTAATTGAGATAACCATTCAGATGCTTTATCAAATGTCTTATATACTTTTACTGCTAATAATATTGTTTCTATAGGCGAAGTAAACATTGATTTGAGTTGATTGACGATTTTTTCATCTACAGGAGCAGAGAATGAAGAGGTGAACGGTTTAGGTTTATTAATAGTGGTAGTCGCTGTAGTTGTACTTGTACCTGATGATGTTCTGGATGCTAATGTTCCATTATTTCCTCCGTTATATCCAACCATCATCTTTCCATTACCATCTAACATGGCACTATATTTACCTAATATACTAGAACCAGAACCAGATGATTTAATAGAATGAGCTGTACCATTAACAGGTTCACGATAAGAAAATCTATCAGATAGGGATACTAATCTTTCAGGTTTTGAATTACTTTCTGGACCAGTTATTCTTGGTTTTTTGGTAGCAGATGCGAAAAGCATAGGAAAAGGTTTACTTTCATTTCCATTTCCATTTCCGTTTACATTCTTATTTCCATCTCCAATCACAAAAGGATTACTACTAATACCCGGACTTGAACCACGAGATCTATATGAGGTTGGTCTTTTCTGACCACCAATAGGTTTCGATCTTACAGGAGATTCAGGAACTTCCAAAACTGGTTCATTTGAATTTGAAGTGTTACCTTGTTTATTATAACTATACATTTTGAATAACTGAGTTGATACTAATGAAAAGAATGTTTACTGAACTTGATGGTAGTATGTTTGATCTAAAACTTATAGTAGAAAGTAGAAAAGTATTTAAAAGAGTTTTCCCAATACCTATAACTTATATATGAATAAATGAATGACAAAAAGACCACCACCACCGTGATTACAGTTCTAATATAATTTTTGTACCTTATAGTTGGATAATCAAAATGAGAGTGAAGTTCAGATGTCTTTCTCTTTTCCTTTGAAAATCTTTTTGTAAATTTTGTAAATTTCTCGACCCTTACTGCACTTTAAACGTTCTTTATTTATGATATTATAAAACCTATCCTTTAAATCTGGTTATCGTACACGGATAAGCTTAAAGATTAACTATAGTGAGTATATCCATAGATGAGTTTATGCGATATTTTTTTATCACGCCAATTCCCAAAATGGAACTATTACACGGTTTCGCGGTACAGTAGTGTGTACCTGCATAAACTCCCGTTCCTCGATCATTGCCTCCGGCGGCCGGGCTCTGCCCGGACCCGTTGTTCCGCGCTCTGCGCGGAGGAAGGGGGAGGTCGTTTGGTAGGTGTTTCTAATTCCTCGCTACGCGAGGAACAACGGGTCCGGGCAGAGCCCGGCCGCCGGAGGCAATCACATATCGTAACATTAAATATATTAAGATGATTAAATAGGTTTGATCTGGCATGGTGGTTAGTAAAGAGAGGAGAATAGAGGAGGGGGGTATACTTACTTTGAAATGGAGAGACATTAATGAGAATACAAATGCCTTAAGATCTTGTACAAGATAATAAAATACTCTTAATCCTTCTGGATCCTCACTCTTTTGAACTTCACTGAGTGATCCTATTTTGGCTGTCTATTTACGGTTGTTAGTTTTCTAGTTAAGTTCATGTTAATTTATACTAGTGCTTACTTCAAATGCAATATGATATCTACCAATTCTTACTTCTAATTCTTGTTTGCCGTCTCTATTTTTAGGCGGCCATTTAGCATCATCTTCTCTAAATTCAAAGTTAGTCTTAAAAATTCCGAGCGTAGCGAGGAACAACAGGACCGGGCAGAGCCCGGCCGCCGGAGGCACTTACTTAAGTATTTCACTATCAGCTATAATACGTTTTAATTCTGCTATCACCGATGGACTAACTCTTGCTTCTTTCTTGATTAGTGTATCATTTCTATACTTGGAGTTATTTGCATAACGAAGAGAAGCAGATTTTCCATCATCTTGTAAACGGAAATCGAATTCTATAAAGTTAGTACGTCATAGTGAGTGGGTGTGGAGATTGATAGATGATACTAACCTAAGAATTCATGACCGAATCTACCTTGATGTCCTGCATAATATCTTAAATAAAATGGTTCATTTGGTTTATTAACATCAACTATTATATCAGGTCTTTCTTGATTGATATCTTCATCCATTAAGTCGGCAACGGGTGAAGCACCATTTTCTGGTTCTGTCTCTTGTTGTGGTGGTTGCGGTTGTGGTTCAATTGATTGTACTTCTTCAGTTGATGACATGGTTGGTGGTAGTTATGAATGCAGGTGAAGTAGTGTAGAGGTTTTAGGCGTAGTAGGAGTAGTGGGCGTAAATGAGAGTGGAGTTAAGTGTAAATCTGTTTATCAATTAGGGCAATTCTATTTATATTTGCCTTCTGTTTGTATTGTATTACTTTTGCGCTGCGTTTACTTTAACTGTTGTATATAAATTTATATCCATGCAAGCATTGTCAAGCTGAATTTGAATTTGAATTTCAATCCCAATTCCAATCTCTTAACGTTTAATATCTACCGTATACACACTTGGTTAATATTTCCATTTCTATGCTTAATTTTGAATGTTAATTCTGAAAAATTTCAGCCTTGCTTAAATCATGGGTAAGGGCTAGAAATACAAACAGGTTAGTGAAGGAGTGAGTAAGTGAAGTGAAAAATTCAGTCATACACTGTCGTTCCGCTTTTAAGTGAGATATATAAGTATCGATTCCGCTAGGGTCATTATTGGTATTGTCATTTCAATTTTATCATTTCATTATTTCATTTTCATCTTTCAATTCCTTTTTGGATTATCATAAAACTTAAAGATTAAGTAATTTTCATTTTACTCCATTACTACCCCAACTCTTACTCTATTTATCTTACTCTATCTTATCTCTACTATCATACAACCACCATCTCACTATGTCTACTCCTGAAGAAAAGTTCGCTCTTATCACTAAGAACCTTCAAGAAACTCTTAATCCTCAAATTATTAAAGATGTTTTAGCTCAAAATAAACCTTTGAAAATCTACTGGGGAACCGCACCAACTGGTAGACCACACTGTGGTTATTTTGTTGCAATGACTAAAATTGCTGATTTCTTACATGCTGGTTGTGAAGTAATCGTTCTTTTGGCTGATTTACATGCCTTTTTAGATAATATGAAGGCTCCTTTGGAATTGGTTGAATATAGAGTTAAATACTATGAACTTATGGTTAAATCAATTTTAAAATCTATTGGTGTTCCAATTGAAAGACTTAGTTTTATTGTTGGTAAGTCTTATCAACTTACTGATAAATATACTCTTGATATTTTCAGATTATCTAATATTGTATCCCAAAATGATGCTAAAAGAGCTGGTGCTGATGTTGTTAAACAAGTTTCAAATCCTTTATTATCAGGTCTTATCTATCCTCTTATGCAAGCACTTGATGAAGAACATCTTGGAGTTGATGCTCAATTTGGTGGTGTTGATCAAAGAAAAATCTTTGTTTTAGCTGAAGAAAATTTACCATCTATCGGATATAAAAAGAGAGCTCATTTAATGAATCCAATGGTCCCAGGTTTAACACAAGGAGGTAAGATGTCTGCATCTGATCCAAATTCCAAAATTGATTTATTAGAAGAACCAGCTGCTGTTAAAAAGAAGATTTCTAAAGCATTTGCTGCTCCAGGTCTTGTTGAAGGTAATGGTCTAATCTCCTTTGTTGAATATGTTGTTTTACCAATTTCTGAACTCAAAGATGGTAAAGCATCTTTCCACGTTAATCGTCCTGAACAATGGGGTGGTCCAATCACTTATTCATCAATTGAAGAGCTCAAAGAAGATTATGCATCTGAAAAATTATCTCCACCTGATTTAAAAGTTGGTGTTTCCGATGCTATTAACAAACTTCTTGAACCAATTCGTGCTGATTTTGCCAACGATCCAGAATTCCAAAAAGTTGAAAAACTTGCTTATCCAGCTGAAGTTAAAGAAGTTAAAAAAGAGAAAAAGGTTAAAAACAAAGGTACCAGATTCCCAGGAAATCAACAACAAAATGGTGATAAAGTAGAACAAGTTGAAAAACAATTAGAATCCGTTTCAATTGATGAAACTAAATAAATAATATTCCCTTCCTTCCCCCTCACCCCCACTCTGCCTCCGGCGGCCGGGCCCTGCCCGGACCCGTTGTTCCGAGCTGCGCTTGGATTTATCGTAAACATAACTAATACATTCTATTCGATGAAGAAAGAAGCCGTATAACATATTAATATAATATAATATAATATCGCATTGAAATGGAGGTTATCCATTTCCGAGCGGAGCGAGGAACAACGGGTCCGGGCAGAGCCCGGCCGCCGGAGGCAGAGTGGGAGGAGGGGATGCAAGTTGATTTTATCTACTAACTATTGAATTACGATTAGACATGGTGGTGGAATGTAATCTACCAACGATATCACCCAACCATGATACTAATCCATCTACTTCCATTAATCCATCAATTTGTTCGGGATTTGAGGTTTTGGAAATGATTTGTTGATGGTATGCTTCATAGGTTTGAATGACTAAATCTTGAATGGAATCCATAAGGACATCTATTGTACGTTGATCGGAAATATAGTTTTCAATTATAGATCTAATACGGGGAAGTTCTACTGCTGATTCTTGTCGTAGCTTACGGGTATCTTCTAGAGCTGTAGAAGGATCATCTTTATTGATGATGGATTGTGCTACAGTTGTTACTGAATTTTGTGTTAAATCGTGGATTGAATTACGCAATTCAGCGTATAATTCTTCTTTAGCATCAAACATATTATTTACAACTTTTGGTACAGAAGAACGTGCAAGATTAAGGAGGTTGGAAGACGCAAAACTGACCCCTTCTTGACGAATTTTCCAGAATACTTCTTGTAAGCCACTGAAATCAACACCAATTTCTGCTGGAATGTTATCAATTTCATACTCACTAACTTGAGATTGAAGCATAAGAAGATTCTTAACAATAAATAAATCTGCTTCAATTGGTCCAAGACGGGTTGTTGCTAATGATTGAGCACGTTTAATTGCTGATAAACTTTCATGAACAATGGTATGCGCAATATCATCAAATACTTTTGAATTTACTAATTGGTAGATGCGAGCTAGTAGTGATACTGCTTTACGCATTGGTGGATATAAATCATGAATAATTTGTTCAGTATCGAATTTTGGCTCTTTTTCTTTAGATAATATTGGTGGAGTGGGTGTTGAATCAGGTGTATTGGATGCATTGGTAGTTGTAGTTGTAGTTGTTGCAGTAGTAGCAGAGGTAGTAGTAGATGTAGCTACACTGGATGAATTGCTTATTGGTAAATTACTAACTATTGATGACTTTCTACGTCCTCCTAATGTTATAACATCACTTGTTTTTGGTACATATTTAACAATATCTTGTTCAATACTTGTTTGAACTCGAAATACTAACCGTGATTGAACATCTTCAAGAATTGGCTGGAATAATTTAGAAATATAAAGTTGATTTGAGGATATATCATCTTCTTCTTTATAAGTTAATAATAAAGAAGTTAATTCACATAAATTGTCGATATTGTGTTCACGGATAATCTTTTGTCTTAGTAAATCATATAATGGTTCACTGAGGTCAATTAACCAATTTTCAAACATTCCCAAGGGTGAAGTGAAGAAGGATTGGAATAAATCAATTTCCTTATTATAAATTTCTTCTTGAAAGAAGGATAAATTCGATCTACAAGTTTGTACAAAGAGTGTAGATTCACCAACTTCCTGGAAATTTTTATTAATAATTGGTGCAAGTAATTTCTTTCTTAATCCAAAGTAAGTATAAAGACAACTATCATAGAGTGTATTATATTCTTTATTATTAATACTTCTAATGTAAATTTCATTAGCAATATCTTTAAGTAGGAAAGCATCAGATTCAAAAGTAGCATAGATAAGTGCAGAATGAGCAGTTGGATTGAGATTCTTATTTTCATTAATCTTTGTTTCAATATTTCTTACATTGTTATTAAGACGATTATTAAAATATTCAACTGCTAAAGTTAAAGCTCTTGTTAAACATTGTCTATATCTCATTTGATATAAATCCATATCTAAGATATTTGGATTTTTATTAAAATATTCCAATCCTCTATCAAGAGTTGTAAGTAATGGTTTAAATGAACTCTTTCCTGGTAAATCAGAGCCTGGAGAATGTAAAACTCTCATTGCTTTCTCCAACGAGGTGAAAATTTCAAGATTGTTTTCAACATCTTTTGAAAGATTAGATAAATTAGTTTGTTCCGAGATAAGATTATGACAAGCAGATTCAAATTCAGTTGTTTCCAAACGTACAAGGCGAAATCCTTTTGATAATTCATCTAAATAATCGAGTATTGAATCACATGTTTGAATTAGATGATTACAAGAGTTGGAATGTAAATTAGAAGATTGAATGAAGGATAAATATGGATAGAGATTTGCAGTTGTAAGAGCATTGTCTTTGTGAATAGATAGTGATGACCCCTTTTCATATCTTAATTCATATGAATTAGAAGTTATAAAATCATTTAAAGCATTATCAATTTCAATTTCATAATCATTTTCATCAAAAATATCAATTAAATTATCCAATTGAAATAGTTCCATTTTAGTGAAAGGATAAGTGGGTAATGTAGAGATGGAGTTGATAGTATCAGCTAATTGTGACTTGGAATCAGTAGTAGCAGTATCACCATTC
Source organism: Sugiyamaella americana (assembly GCA_030583405.1). Classification (NCBI taxonomy): domain Eukaryota; kingdom Fungi; phylum Ascomycota; class Dipodascomycetes; order Dipodascales; family Trichomonascaceae; genus Sugiyamaella; species Sugiyamaella americana. The sequence continues at coordinate 16,184 of JAJMID010000186.1, forward strand.
ACCAGCTCAGTCTTATGCCAAGTTGAACTTTTATAAAATTGATTTTTCCTCCTCCCACTCTTATCTCTAGTTAATGATCTTGCTCTTCTAACTGGTACATTTGCATCACTTGGTATCCAAGTACTACCACCACTAATCTTTCCATTAGTTTTATTTTTATTCTTATTCTTATCTTCACCAATTGCAACTGATTGTAAAAGAGATCTTGCTCTTGGACGAGTAGTACTGCTGATAGAAGGTTTTAAAGTGGGAGATGAAGTTGGAGGTTGTGAAGTAGTTTCGGCCCTATAAGCCCAATCATCATACATAATTGAATATAAAACTAAATATGGATTTTTATATTATCTTATATTTTATATTGTATATTTATAAATTCCTATTATGAAATTGAATTTAGGATGTTGTATGGAATGGACCCAGCTTTAGGAAGGTGTTACGTACAGCTAACGTTTAACCCACTAACATTAACTACAGCATGGTGTAGATACCACCAGACTTAAGTGAAATATTCATGAAAGACCTTACATCAGGCTCTTTTATAAGGATATTTAGTCGAAACACTTATGAGGAATTAATGTTTCATTAACTACAGCAATGAGTTAAATTAATAGTAAGTTAATGATCTTCAGAACCTCTTTAAAAACGGTTTGATTAATAAAATACGAAGTTGAAAGTCCTAGAATTTCGTATTAAGTAATTGATATTTGTAACATTGTGTAAAGTACTTCTTCCCACTCCCCATACGGGATTTTAAAACCCTCGATATAACAATGGAGATCATTCATTTACCTCAGTTATTTTCACCTTCCACTTAATCTTTTGTATATAAACTTTGGTTTTTGAATAAATATTAACTTTTAAATCCAATTTTCTTCTTCAAAATTACACTTTTGCTACAATTTGTTCGAAGGCCAACCACTTCAACATTGTCAAACTCCGTTTGAACAATATATAGCGATCTTCACGGTTGTGCATCGAGGAACTAAAGATCCGGAATACGGCGCGCTTCACTAAACTTCAGAGATCGATCCGCATTACTAACATTTATGAGTCTTCCCCGGATTTACAATTAAAATTTACGAGGAATTCAATTAACTATTTAAACCTCCAACCTCGCCTCTCATAGATCCAATCCAACAGAGCCAAAACAAAAATGACATCCGAACAAATAGCCAATTGGCAAAAATCCCAATTAATAGGAATCATTGGATTAGGTGATATGGGAAGATTATATGCCAATAGATTTTCAGAAGCTGGATGGAGGTAAGTACCGTTTCTTCCTCTCAATCTCACCCTACTAACCACCACCTACAGAGTTTGTGCATGTGATCAAGAATCAAAATATGAAACTCTCTTGGAAGAATTCAAAGGTATGTCAGACCCACCCGTTCACATGCCTCGGGCCGTCGGGCAATGTCCCGTATATCGTAGCTAACCGATTAGATACAAAAGTAGAGATCTTAAGGAATGGTCATTATGTTTCTAGAAAGAGTGATTATATTATTTATAGTGTTGAAGCTGAAAATATTGATTCAATTGTTAAGTTGTATGGTCCTTCTACTAAAATTGGTGCAGTTATTGGAGGACAAACTTCTTGTAAAGAACCAGAAGTTCAAGCATTTGAAAAATACTTACCTGATGATGTTGATATTATAACTTGCCATTCTTTACATGGTCCTAAAGTTGATTCTAAAGGTCAGCCATTGGTTATTATAAAACATAGAACTAATTATAAAGGTGTTAAAGAGGTTGATAGCATGGTTCTAGTTGAGTCGGTTTTATCTTGCTTAGGATCAAAGAAAGTTTATTTATCTGCTAAAGAACATGATAAAATTACTGCTGATACTCAAGCAGTTACTCATGCAGCATTTTTAAGTATGGGATCTGCTTGGAAAGCAAGTAATCAATATCCTTGGTTAACCCCAAGATGGTCTGGTGGTTTAGAAAATGCTAAATTAAATATTTCATTAAGAATCTATGCTAATAAATGGCATGTTTATGCTGGATTAGCAATTACAAACCCATCTGCTCATAAACAAATATTACAATATGCATCATCAACAACTGAATTATTTAAATTGATGTTAGAAAGAGATGAAGAAGCATTGAGAAAGAGATTATATGTAGCAAGAGATTATGTGTTTGGATCGTTATTACCATCCCACAGTCTTTTATTATCTGATGATTTACTTGGTAAATTTTCATTGGGAAAGATCCCACCGGGAGGTTCAACACCAAATTCTCACTTAAGTCTTTTAGCAGTAGTTGATAGTTGGTATCAATCACATATTGTTCCATACGACCATATGATCTGCTCGACACCGGTATGTAAGAGATAGTATACGCGAGGAGCATGGTGAAGGCTAAGAGGTGATACTAACTGTTTAGTTATTTCGTATTTGGTTGGGAGTTACTGAGTACTTATTTTGTACTCCAGGACTTTTGGATAAGTGTATTTCAGATGCAGTTAATGATAAGGTGTTTAGACCTGATGATTTGGAATTTACTTTAGCAGCAAGAGTAAGTAACGTAGTGATAATCGCCCGGCAATACGAACGTAACAACTAACAAAGGTAGAATTGGAGTAAGATAGTTAGTAGTAGTAGTTTTGAACGTTATAAGGAGGAGTTTGAGGAAACTCAGAGATACTTTCAACCTATGTTTCCTGAGGCAGTAGCCTTAGGAAATGCAATGATTAGTACTATCTTACAAAAAACGAGTTAAATAAATAAGCATTAAGTATAAAACTAGATAATCTAAGCCATTCCTCGCTTTGCGAGGAACTACGGGTCCGGGCAGAACCCGTTCGCCGGAGGCATTAACGACGTTTATAAATACATGGTTTAAGTAACCATGTTCCTTCAGGACCCTTTTCTTCTTGATTATTAGATTCAATGAATTTCGGTTTACGAGAATCCTGTTTTCTTTGTCTTTGATCAAGAATATCTTTAGGTGGTTTAAAGAATTCAAATCTCACAAACATTTTATTTGAATCGTCAGTTGTTTTATGAAAGAGACCAAGAGATTTTAAAGTATCAACAAATTCAGTTGTATTATTATCAGCAAATCTGGATTTAATTTCAGCAATCCATAATTCACCCTTTGGTTTAAGAATACGAAGTGCTTCTTTTATAAAATCAAGGAAATTAGTACCCATTAATGCAAGACAAAATATAACAATATGACAAGATTGATCAGGTAATGGAACATTTTTAATATCAGCAACAGTTATAAGGTCATTAGCTTTTTTAAGATCAAAAGAATGGATTTTAAACTTAAGCTTTTTAGACTTTCTTGATCCTTTAAGCTTATAAAGATCATGAGCAAGTTGTGCTTCCCCACAACCCATATCAGCAACAACAACAGTACCATCAGTATTACCTGGTAATCCACCAGGAGCATTTATTGGTTTTTCAAGACGTTCATTGAACTTAGAAATAAAAGTATCAACTGGATTTTCAGGCCAAGATTTAACTTGACTTCTAAATCCTTCATGATATTCATCAAAAACTTCAGGAGTTTCTTTCATTAATTTGTAAGCTGAATCTGAAGTGGTAGTATAAAGTTGTTCATTAATCCATCTAAATCTTGCGCCAGTTAATTTCTCTCTCATTTTCAATTGTAAAGGAGTTAATTTTTGAGCAACAGGTTTGGATGAGAGAGTAGGAGTAACAGCAGTAGAAGTAGTCTCATCATCCTTCTTAACTTTCTTATCAGATTTATTCTTATCAGATTTACTTTTCTTATTTACTCTTTCATCATTTTTGGTAGAACTTCTTGATTGAATTTCAGCTTCTTCTTCCTCCTCTTCCTTCTCTTCCTCTTCTGATTTTCTTTTTAAACTCTTTTTACCTTCATAAAGATCCTGTAAATCACTCGCAGCAATTTTCCTATTACTTTGAGATTTCTCCTTCTTCTTTTCAGTTGCCTTCTTCTTAGTATCTTTCTTAGGACCCCCAGATATTTTCTCGGTTAAATTCCAACCTTCAACTTGAAATAAGGACATTTTTTAACTTAATATAATTAGAAGATCAAGATTGAAGATTGAAGTTCCACAGACTTAGGAAAAAAAAAATTGCATATGCATTACCGAATTGGGACTGATAAGATAAGAACATATACACAAGTGCCTCCGGCGGCCGGGCGCTGCCCGGACCTGTTATTCCGCGCTGCGCGCGGAGAACAGACACTCATCGTTTGTAATTCCGAGCGTAGCGACGGGCAGAGCCCGGCCGCCGGAGGCAAAAGAGAGGGGAAAATCAACTTAATGAATCAATTACTTGTAATGTCGGTTCATCAATTATAGTATCTGTTGGATTAAAATTATTTATGGTTATTGTTGGAAGTTTGGTCGCCATTGATGTAGTTGATGTTAATGTTCGGAGTTCCACTGGTTCGGTTGTGATGGATTCGGTGAAATTTGGTAATGTTTTAAAGATTGATGGACTTCTTGTTAATGAACAATATAATTCTGGTTCAGCAGTTATATCAGTTTCTATATTTCGATAACGCTTTTCATATTCTAATCGCGCCTTATATAATTCTATATCTCTTCTCATTCTTCCTATTTCAGTAGTAGCATCATGACTTTTTATAATATTAGCTTTAATAGACTGTAATTCTTGCTCCACTTCTTGAATATACCATGATTTTGATAAAATCTCCTTTCTTACTTGAAGTGATTCTTCTAATAGTATAAATTCTTCTAAAGCTGATTCTCTTATACCAATATCACGAATATTAACTGTTAAACCATACTTTCTCATTTTAAGCTGACCTTTTATTTCAATGAATTTGTTTAAACAGTTTTCATAGTGAAGAATATCATTAGGATCAGGTTTAAAACAACTAATTTCTTTTCCTGTTCCATCATCAAGTTTAAATAAATAATGCAATATTTGATCTTTTCCAAGCAGTGTCTTTTCAAATCCAGTACACCATCCACAAACAGTAACATATCTTATTGGATGGTTCCGAAAGAAAAATGGCCCTTCATATTTAGAATCAAAATTCTTGAAGTTTGGGCTTCTTTTATACACTTCTAAAAATGGTTCTAAAAGAGTAATATCATGACAGGTGATAGGAACCCATTGTTTGAAAGTTAGAGAATCATTAAAATGTCGTTCACTATAGAATTTATCTTTAGTTCGAGATTGTAGTTTAGTAGAAAGGTCATCATGTTGAGATGGACTCATGGTGGTGGGTACTTGGGAAGTATTTACTAAGATTATAAGTGAGTATTCAAATCAAGCATTCTATTATGTTATAATTATAATCATATCTATTCTAAAGAATTTTATTGTTTAGTTATCATGATGAACTATAACGCTGGACTTATCACGTGATAATTATCGCGTCACTACGGTCGAACTTTCCGACCATACATCACCCTAACCTCAGTTTTTTACTACCATAACCAACCTGCATACCAAACTCTATACCCTATCTGTTTCTAAGTCAATATAGACCATCCTACGTTGACCATAAACATCCCACCAACATTGAATTTTCTTCTACAATTACAAACCACTAGAGCTCTTTTTTCAGTCCACTCAATCAACCAAATACCACCACTCTCACCTGCAACATGTCTACCTTGGAAATTATTAATAAATTCTCTGATCCTGATTTAGTTCCTCATGTGCTCTTAGACACGTCTCTACCAAAGTATAAATCAACAGAACAATTACCAGAATTACAATCATCAGCATCACAATTGTTATCGCAACTTGATAATCATTCACAAGACATTACATATCAATTAGAAAGTGTATTATCTGACCTTATAAGAGCGAAATCAAGATTGAATTATGAAATTGAACTTCTAAAGACGGACGTTTTATCATTATCAACCACAACAACACAAGAAGCAAGACCACAAATTGAATCAGCATCTGGATCCGCGAAAACAGCTAAAGTGATTTCGAAACTTGAAAAACTTTATAAAGTCAAGCAAAATATTCAAAAGACGCAACAAGTATTTACAGAAGCAAAGAATTTTGATGAAACACAAATAACCACCACCATTCTCTCACTTATAGAATCAGGAGATAAACAAACAGCATTTTCTAAACTTAATTATTATCTTGAACTATGTCAAGTATGGAAAGGAACAACAATATATTCACAAAAAATCAAATTCATTACCGGACTCCGTAAACGAGCCGAGGCAATAATTATGGAAAAAGAACGCCCATTAACTCCATCAACACCACCATTACCAAACACCAGCTCATCTCCACAACCCCCACGCTCATCAACGTCAAGCCCTGCTACGGATTCTTATTATTCTCTTATAGGTCAATTTCAAAAGAAGATCTTCTAAGCTTCCTCCACCAGCCTCCGGCGGCCGGGCTCTGCCCGGACCCGTTGTTCCTCGCTACGCTCGGAATTAAAATGGGAAATTGTTTATAATATTATATGCCTCC
>JAJMID010000187.1:0-22442 GCA_030583405.1 Sugiyamaella americana
ACCCGTTGTTCCGAGCTACGCTCGGATTTCCTTAAAAAAACCCCTGGCGGCGGCGGAGTAGGTTTTTCCGAGCGTAGCTCGGACAACGGGCCCGGGCAGAGCCCGGCCGCCGGAGGCAAAAGGGCTAGGGGAGGGGGGAGATGGTCGTATATATTACAAAAATAAAAAATCATTAACATCGTGAGTTCATTATATAAAGAGGGGGGAGGAGGATATTAGTTATTTTATACTTTTCCTTTTTTTTGCAATTATATTATCATTTATTTCTGGTGATGAGAATCTTTTGTCGTTTTCGTTAATTGTATTATTTTCTTTATCTTCTATTGCCGATACAAATTTATTATTTTCTCTTCTCATTTTTGTTCTTAATGATGGTAATGCATAATTTATATTTGCTCCTCTTGAACGACGTCGAAGTGGTGATTTTATGTTTGTTTTATTTGTTTCTACATCTCCTAAAGGCATTCTGGATTTATTTTTTAATGATTTGGGTTGGGATTGAAATTTAGCTTTTGGTTGAAGTACTGGTTCTGGTGCTGGTTCTGGTTCTGGTGCTGGTTGAAGCGCTGGTGCTGGTTGAAGCGCTGGTTCTGGTTGAAGCGCTGGTTCTGGTTGAAGCGCTGGTTCTGGTTGAAGCGCTGGTTCTGGTTGAAGCGCTGGTTCTGGTTGAAGCGCTGGTTCTGATGTTGGTTCCGGTGTTGGTTCTGGCGTTGGTTCTGCTTGAACAATTGATTCAACCGCTGCTGCTTTTCTTGGTTTTCGTGTTCTTTTGGGTGGTGAATTCACTTGAATTTCATTCTCTACTGGAATTTTCTTACCTCTTCTTCTTGTTGATGAATGAGTAATAGATTTATTTTCTTCATTATAGGTATCAGGTTGTATATCAACAGGTTGTTCATTAGATGGTTGTACTTCTGGTTGTACTTCTGGTTCTACTGCTGCTGCTTCAACACTTGCTTCTACATCTACTTCCACATCTACTTCTACTTCTGCTTCTCTTTGAGAGTTTGATTGTGGTGTTAATTCTTCTAATGAATCTATTTCTTGTTCTTCCTGTACATCGGATACTACCTCTTTCAACTCTAATTCTTCTTGATCTAAATCTACTACCATTCGTTCCATCTCTACTGAACCCTTGCAGGAATCTTCTTTCTCAATAACTTCTTCTTCTTCCTCTGGTATACAATCATCATGCATTGTTGCTTCTGATTTCTTTCTAAATGTAACTCTTCTTGTAAATGCATCTTCTTCTTCTTCTTCTTCTTCGCGATTTGTATTATCGTTATTATTTCCTACCCACACTAATAACTGATCAGTTTGTTGTGGAATTTCAAATCCAAATTTAATTACTTCATCTATTTCTTCCCATTTTTGCTGTAATATTGATTTGACATTGGTGTATTGATCAAGTAGAATTTCATTCTTTTCTTTTACTAATCGAATATTTTCTTTCCTAAGTAAATAGTTTTCTTCAGTTATTTGTTGAATATGAGATTCTAATGTATTGACTTTTTCTTGAAGAGCAGAATGAGCTTTTGCAATTGCTCTATTCTGAGTAGCGAATCTTTTACGAACTGAGGAGGGTTAGTTAAGGAACAAATAGATAAGAGCGAGTCAATTAACTTACGTGTTTCAATACTCTGGCTAGACTCAGTCGGGGTATTTAATCTAGCCATTTTGTAAATTACTAATTGCAAATATCGAATGTTATGAATGAAAATTGAAATTGTTGTTTAAATTTCGTTTGTTGACTTTGTGTATTTTAGGAAGGTGAACGGCTCGTAAGCGTTGTCGAGGTGACGAAGAATGAACAATTATTTTCTTAAAGGGGTGTGATTTAATGTTTTTAAACTCCCAACATTACTTTATCGATGAAAATCAAACAGGACGTACAGTGCGTACCGCCGTCGTCCACTTTTTGTTACCTAACCCGTTGATACTTCGCGTCGTAGCTTAACAACACTTCACCAAGCTTCATTACGCTTGAAGAATTCACACACAAACAAATAATTCCTTACCAACCACCACTACCACTACCAAATCATGTCTTTATCTAATAAACTATCTGATAAGAAAAAAGAACTTATTTACTTACAACAATTACAAGATACAAGTAAAAACTTGGTTTTCGAATTGGAAAATCTAAGTAAAAAATTTGATACTCTTAACACCGGTACTGAATCAGTAGCAGAATTAATGACAAATTGGTCAAATATTTTACATGCTTTAAAGTTAGCATCATCATCATTACAAAAATATAGTGAAGGTGATTATGATTCAGAAGATCCACCATTACCAGAAACATTAGTAAGGATAAGAATAAACCAAGAAGATTGATAGGAGAATATGATTCGTTAACAGCTACGCTGAAATAATGTTCGTTATCACAAGTTCACTCAATCCCACAACTTCTCAATGGTCAAAGAATCAGCATATGCCTCCGGCGGCCGGGCTCTGCCCGGACCTGTTGTCTCCGCGAAGCGGGGAATACCACTGAAGCTGGTGTGCCAGTGAAGTATTCACCAACATTTAACCACTCTGCTGGGGGTTCGCTTTATCTAACAATGAAATTATTATTTCGATTGTATATCTATTTATTGCTTATAAATTTACATTAACTTTATAGAAATATTATTAATTGATTCTAAAGAAATTAATCGGTATTGATGAAATCATTCTACGAAATGATTCATAAATTTCCCATTCCTTTCATACAGCCACTGATTGGATCCAGGTACCTAAACTGTTATTTTGAGACATTCTCGTACAACAAAATACAAATATTTCACATTGCAAATAAACTGGAGTAATCTCTTTACTCCTTCCATACCACTGCTAATTTTAGTTATATTTGAGATACTGGCTGAGTTCTCATCAGCTGCTGCTCGACGCAGGTACCAACTGATTATGCACATCAGATATTTTTAACTATGTCTATCATTTCCCTAATATAGCGGGACAATAACAACGTTTGCACAGGACAATCTAAAATTACAAGTTAATTTCATATTTGCTATTCAAATAGAAATAACTGTCGCAGGAAGGTTATTATGGGATACTTTGTCCCTGCTCGTTGATAGACATAATAGAAACATGAAGCAAATCTTTCAGCAGATTATGAACTTGACAGTGGTAGTAATAGATTGAACTGAAGGAAAGGAGAGAATTGATGGAGTAATTAGAAGAGACACTTAGGTGATTCTTCTGGTTTGATAAATTCTTTTTATATAGTTATAGTGGAGGTTATTTAATAGACTAGCTGTTCAGATTCTGGGAGGGAATTCAAAATTGGAGGAGGTAAAGAAGGAAGCGAAACTAACTAACAGCAGCACTTGTAGGTACCAAAGCTAGCGTCGGTGGGTATAGTGGAGTTATTAAGTGTTGTAACAGAAATTGCAAAAAGAGAACCTTCTTAATTGTATAAATTATATAATAAACACGCTTCGTTCAGATTCATAATACCTTCCTCGCGGAGCGAGGAACAACGGGTCCGGGCAGAGCCCGGCCGCCGGAGGCGAGGGTGTGTGGAGGGAGGAATACATTTTTTATCTATCAATATCCATTCTTTCACTTTGAATTGTGAAATAGATTCCTTTAGTCCAATGGGGTAAACCATAATCTTTAATTAATTCTTTTAAATTTGAAATTTGAAGTTGATATTCTTTAATGAATTCATTCATTTTAGATGGATCTAAATTATATCTTTGATGAAGATTATCTTGATCGATTTGAAGAAGGATATTTGGATTATTTATAATTTCAATTGATAATTTCGATAAATTATTATTATCGAATAATTCTTTAACAGTATGATATATGATTGTTCTTTCTGATATTTCTTTAACTTTAGCATCGGATTTCTTTTTAGTATTAACAATTGCTTTCCAATCATCTTTTAATAATAATCGTAACCAGATGAGTTTTTCATTGAAATCTCTATTAGGGGTGATTCCATTCAACTGTAATAAATTGAATGATCTAATGAAATTTAATTTTGAATCTTTTGATGTTTCATCGATAAGAGTTAAAACATCGAGTAATTCTTCGCCGGAAAGTTTTCTATTTTGACGTATTTTAGCTAATCCTTGATTTGCTATTTCTTGATGTACTGGTAAAGAAGATATAGAATTCAATAAATCATTAGAAAATAATTGATACCGTTGATTAGTTTGTTCATTAATATATCCTTCAATTTGTTGATAAACGGATTCTTGGATATTAATAGCTTGGATACGACTTTCAATTACCGTTAATCTATCATTAGCATCATCATCTTGTTTATTGATATTACCAGCAATGGTAGTTAATTTAGCAATACTCAACTCCAACCTTCTATTAATATTTGAATCTTCACTATTCAATTCAACATCAGATAAAACTTTACTAGCAGTATCGTAATCGCCTTGATTTATATTACGAATCCAAGAGATTCTACCATAACGACCAGAAGAAAAGAATCGATCTAAATAAACATGATAATCAGGGAATTCCACTAATAAACTCTTTAATTGTTTAGTTTCAATAAAATATTGATATAAAATATTAGCAAATTCATAACCAAAAGATTCAAAGAAACTTTTAATTTTATTATAAAATCTCAACCCACCAACCTCATCGTTTGCCTTATTACAAATATTCCAGCCATCCACGCAAATTTCAACTAAAGATCTATAAATTTGAAACTTTTCAGCAATTCTTAATCCATCTTCAGCATAATCCAATTTAACTAATAATCTTATCCAAGAATTTCTCTGTTCTTCATACTTTTTACCAATATCTGTTTGTTGATTAGTATAATTACACCATTCAATTCTTTCTGTATAAATAGCACACAATGTTTCAGTTAATTTAACCAATTGAGATTCCAATTCAACATCACCATTAGAACCAGCAATTTTCTTAGCAGTTAATTTATATTGATTTTCAATACAACTCAGCAACACTCTATTAGAAGTCCAAGGTTCAATATTACAAAAATCATTTGGAAATAAATAATAAATTTGTCCTTCAAATTGATTTCTCACATTCATAGCAGCATCATCAATAGCTAAAATAACTGCGTTATTTCCTTCAATGATAACCTCTCTCGTACTATTAACATTGCACAACTTCAAACTTTCAATCAAAACGCTACCAATATCTTCACTCTAAATTCCATCAGTTAGTTTCGCTCCGTCTCCCACTGCCTCCGGCAGCCGGGCTCTGCTCAGACGGCTAATTAATTTTCCGTGCGGAGCACGGCAACGGGTCCGGGCAGAGCCCGGCCGCCGGAGGCAAGTGTGGATGTGGGTAGGTGTGGGTGGGTGCTTACGTTGTAGATGAACCAATCTCTGATGAGATCTCGGTTTGTTGTGATGGTCGTTGTTGTTTTTTTGGTTTGTTGTTCGGTTATTATTTGTAAGAGAATGCTGGAGTGATCGCTTTGAAGAAGTTGGGAGTCGATGTAGGTCCATAGGGATTCTGCTGCCGTAGCTTTTTCAAGATCCCAGAGGAGTTGGAATTTGCCTGGGATGGAGAGTTTTCGAACAAAGTTGTCGTGGAGGAATTGAGCTAGACGGGTGAGGTAGTGAACTCGTAAGGAGAGTTGTTCTGCTAATGAGGGTCGGATTAATGACATATAAATGGATTTCGTTTGAAGAATTTCTTTGGAAATTTTGAGAAATGATGATTCTAAGATTTTTAAATCATATATAATTGTTGTTTTATTATTGAATTGTAATGGATTTTGTTCATCTGATCCAAAGAAAATTGCTTGTTCAATTCGGGATTTAATTGTTTCTGCTTCTAAATTGATTTCTTTTATGATTTGATTTCGTTTAAATACTTCAATTCGAATTACTCCTACGTTGCGAATAAGGGCAATTATTCCACAATTACGAATAGTTTTTCCATTTTCAATTACCAAATCTTCTTCATTTGATCCAATAATTTCAACTCCTGTTTTAAATGATATAATATCTTCCCATCTTGTGATATTTCCACTGTATTTAGAGGGGGTGATTGGTGTTGTAGTTGTAGTTGATGGTGTTGGTGTTTCTTCGCTTATATTTGAATCTAACATAACAACTGCTTCAGAAAATACTATAAATAATGTGTTGAATGGTTTTGGAAATATCATTTTAGGTTCTTTTGATGATTTCCCTGTAAATGTTTGTAATCTAAATACTGATTTGGTTTGTACATCATTGTCCCCTACTACTGAAAATGAAAATACAAAATAAAACGTTTCTTGTTCATCTACTTCAAATGAACTGAGAATGAATATTGTATTACTCTCAGAGTGGACTTCAATATCATGTACTTTAAATGTACGATACGCATCATGATAACTAGAAGAAATTGATGAAATAGTACTCAACATTAACTCATAGAATCTTCGTTCAAATAGAACTCGACTCTGACCATTACGTGAACATTCCCAGATTGATAAGTCTCCTTGATTATTGATAAATGAAACCTGTCTATCTATACGACCAGTTATTGACCCTGGTTTAATTGATACAATTCCTCTACGAGATGATGATGGAACAATAGCATTTTTAATTGATGACATAATACCAGGTCCACCTTGTTTCATACGAACTGATGTAATTAGTTGTTTTCCATATAAATCACGTAATGTGATTAATATGAATCTACCATGGATGGTTGATACAACAATACCAACTGGTTCAATTGATTTAATATTGTCGATAGTTTCATAAGAGTAGAGTTTAATTTCATGAGTAATACTCTTCTTCTTTTTTAATAAATCATTGGTGATGGCACTGCTAATAGATTCATAATATGTTAACATACCAGTATTAGTAACAATAGTAACTAATCCAGGTTCTTGTGTACCTGGTGCTGGTGCTACAAGAATTGATAATGTATTAGGAGATGAATAAGGGATATCAATAGTAGTTGGTTCAATTTCACCAGATGTATAATTCCAAACAAGACATTTTTCTTCATTCGAAACTAATGAGAAGTTTGTAGTTTGATCAGATAATCCTTGGTAGTTATAACCTTCTTCAGAGTCTAAATTTATAGATTCATTCAAAACTGCTGGTGAACTTGGGAGTAAAGATACACAATACTTTGAAGTTTTACTTAAATCAACAACACCATTTTTAAGATCAAAGGGAATGATTGGGTTTTGGCTGGTGGAGTGATGGCTATTTGAGTGAGAAAGATGGTGAGGATGGAGATGAGAATGACGTTGATGATGATAATCTGAACTATCAATAGAAGAAGAAACTGAACGAAAAGTAGGTATAGAAGCTGACGATGAAACTGAACGTGAAGTCAATGTTGAATTTGTTCCAGATATAGATCCTAACCCAGGATATTTATGGATTAAAGGGCTGCTATTAGCAGCATTAGAAATACCACTATTACCACTTATATTACCACTATCATCAACTGTTGAATCAGGTACAACAGGCACATCTTCAATTGTTGCTTCACTAACATTCCTTCTTGCCCGATTTTGATTTCGAAATGAAGACTGTTTTATCTGCCTAATTGATGGAGTATCCATTGGTAATAAAGAAAGGCAATTAGAAGATGATTTGGATAGTTAGGCAATGTTTGTTTACATTAATAAATTTCAGTATAGCATTGAAGATGCGGCATGAGGCAATGGGAGTGGGGCTTTTAGCCGGTAATGGTAGAGGGGTGATAATATAGTATTAAACGATGTAATTTATTACATAAAGGATAAAGATGAAACACAATCGTTAGTCTGATTATATTAATACCAATTTTATTAAAAAATAATAAGAATATAAAGAGATGGGGGCGCAGTATTCTCTCTTAGCTGACCATAGTAGTTGCTATAACTGGAACATTTTGCTTACTCCATTACCTACAGTCCTAACTAAGTACTAAGCAGTTAACTAGGTATCACTTAAAGGAGGTTTTCAAATCTCAATCCCTATTTATCTCACGAATTTTATAAGCAAATATATAATTTTAAATAATAAAATACAATAATAGACAATTCTCTACCTTATGATGTACTTAAATTAAAAATAAACAAAAGGGAAGGTGAAAATGACTGAGGTAAATAAACTGACCGTGATAGTTATATCGAGCCTCATAGACCATCACCCAGAAGTTTTTCACTCGATGAAGCTTCAATTGATTCATCAATAGAGACGAGCAGTTACCTTAAACCTTACCAGAATCGAACTATAATTATAACAAGCTCATCAATTATATTTCCGAGCTACGCTTGGAGCAACGGGTCCGGGCAGAGCCCGGCCGCCGGAGGCATAGAAAGAGTAAGAAATTAAGTAGTAATCAATGTATATATATATTATTAATTGTTAAAGTACTGAACTGTATATAATTATATCTAGAGTACTGTTAGTAAATGAAGGCAATCCACACAGATAGAAGATAAAAATCAATTAAAGAAATTTATTTGATGTCAGAAATTTAAATTAAGGTAGCGTGGTTTTTTCCACATCAACATTCAATCAACATAACGTCAAAAGAAGTCTCGAGCCAAATGCACTCTGGTCATCATTTCAAATAGAAATTTCCTAATTGATTTTCATTTCATATTCATTTTAATCCAAAACTTACAAATTAAAAGCCTACTTAATAAAGAAGGGAAAAAAAAAAGAAGAGGAAAAGAATTTTTTCAAGATGCAAAAAATTTCGGATCATTTTATACATAGATTTTTGAATCATCACGTGATACTTTCACATTGCCTCCGGCGGCTGGGCTCTGCCCAGACCCGTTGCCGCGCTCCGCGCGGATCTCATCTCCTTATGTTTTTTCCGAGCAAAGCGAGGAACTACGGGTCCGGGCAGAGCCCGGCCGCCGGAGGCAATTGTCCCCGTACTCCCCCATACGAACTTTTTAAATAAAATACATTTATTGAACTTCTTTTCGATAACTAACTTTATCAACTTTTACATCACCATCAATCAAACTATAAATATATAAAACACAAACAGAACCTTGAATATCAAGAAGGCAAAAAGAGGGTACAGTGGAGGTTAAAATATCGTCTTCTTCATCGTCTTCTCCGTCGTCATTATTGTCGTCGGTGTTGTTGGCTTTATCGTTATCGTCAGCTTTGGTTTTGGAAGTACCTTCTTCTTCATCATTGGTATCACCGTTGGAGGTGCCTTTACCCTTATCTTGTGAATAATCATTCTCGGTTGACACTTCTTCTTGAGATTCATCTTCTGCTTCTAGTGCTTCTGGCCATCTTGTACTGAAAGCTCCGGTGGCACTACCTGGATTAATGAAAAATTTCCCTTCTAATTGATGAGCTTCAACTCTATGAGAACCACCCCAAATTAGCATATCCACGTCCAATTGTCTAGCAGTAATCAATAAAGCATCAGGATCAGAATTAGGAATCACTGAATGACCAGCAACAAATCCAATTCTTAATTGACCATGAGTAACAACTTTATTTAAGGGTAAAGAGGGAGACATATCAAACTCCCCTTTAACGGCTTGATAATCAGAAGAAATACCTTGTAAAAATGCCAATGTTTGATTATCAGTAACATTTCCTAAACATAAAACTTGACCAATTTTCCCACCGCTCAATAATTTCTTAAACTAAACACCCCTTCGTTAGTCCCCTCCCCACTCCCTTTTTTGCCTCCGGCGGCCGGGCGCCGCCCGGACCCGTTGTTCCGAGCTACGCTCGGAGCCCATATATTACGCTAGGAACAACGGGTCCGGGCAGCGCCCGGCAGCTGGAGGCACTGTATCATTTACCTTTGGTGGAATTTCCTATCATTCGTTAGTACGTTATTATCTGATTGATTGGGTTGTATTGTACTTACACTCGCCCTATCAGGGATATGAAAATCTCCAATTGCAAGAACCAACATGTTTGTTATTTAACAGTGACAGGTTCTGTTTATATGGAGAAGTAAATGCTTATGTTTGGCTTGTTGTTGTTTGTGTGTAGAATGTCAAATCTGTTAGAGAGTGTTCAATATGAGCGTATGTATGTATGCGCTGCGTGTGGTTGTGTAAATGCCGGCGGGTTTTATTGATTAATGAACTTGACCTAACCCTGATCAAGGGTCTTGTACCCTTTTAGTGGTGAGATCGAGAAGGTTCACCACCTTTGTTTTCTGAAGTTAAATATTAGAATTTACAATTGGATTTAGTATGGTGACTCCTGTGACTCCAAGAGGTAACTTAGTTTCACCTACAACTCAACCCCCAGAACCTAACGGTGCAATGGCACTTAATGGTAGTGTTAGTGCAGCAACGACTACCACGAGCATTACCACTGACAATACAACTGCTGAATTCCATCCTCATCATCAAGATCATGTCGTTTTAGCTCATCTTCAAGAGTATACTAGGTTATTAGAGCGTATTGAAGATAATGTTAATAATAGAAGAAACAATGTTAATGGTAATAGCCATGAATAAAATACGCTGTACTGAATATGCATACCCCAGATTCTACGCTTGAAAGCCACTTTCACTCTCTTCGAGCTGCCCTTGCAACTCAATAGAATAACAACCGAATCCCAGATTCGTTTAAGCTACTTCTGTCAATCTTATATAATAATATATTTCATCTTGGGTCTTATGCTATATCTTTGCATGTAAGCTCCTTTTGCTTCCGACGGCCGGGCTCCGCCCGGAGCCGTTCTCTTCGCTACGGGAAGAAACTCACCGCTTAGTTCGAACGATCAAGCCGGTTTATAGTCCTTTCGATGTTTAATATATATTCATGTGAGCACTATTTATATATAAATGTTACTTTAGTGGGTGTACCACCCATACAAAATTCTTCGCTTCGCGAGGAACTACGGGTCCGGGCAGAGCCCGGCCGCCGGAGGCGATGTGGGGAGAGGAGCAGAGAGGAGGGAGAAGGGGATTTATACATTTCATTAAATGAGAGTTATAGATTTAAACAGGTAATGGGAATTGTTTAGCCCAGGCAGAGATTTCAGCTTTGAGTTTAGCAAGTTGGCCATCTTCGTCTTTGGCAACGGTTGCTTTGAAATCTTTGAGTTTGTTGGCTTCTTTTGGAAGTTTTGATTGAACATCAATGGAATATTTAACAGCAGCATCGATGTAGGAGACGATTCTCTTGAAATCTTCTTCACCAAGTCCACGAGTGGACATAGCTGGAGCACCAATACGAACACCACCTGGAACTAAAGCAGATTTATCACCTGGAATAGAGTTCTTGTTAAGAGCAATGTTGATTAATTCACAAACAGTTTCAATACGAGCACCATCAATTCCTTTATCACGGAGAGATACAAGAACCATATGAGAATCAGTACCATTAGAAACAAGGGTGTAGTTAAGAGCTTTGAAAGCAGCTTCTAAAGCTTTAGCATTCTTTAAAACTTGTTCTTGATAAGCAACAAATTCAGGAGTATTTGCTTGTTTTAATGCAACTGCTAAAGCAGTGATGGTATGGTTATGTGGACCACCTTGATGACCAGGGAAAACAGAAAAGTTAATTGGATTTTCTAAATCATATAAAACTTCCTTACCAGTTTTTGGATTAACAGATCTAACCCCACGTCTAAAGAAAATCATAGCACCACGTGGACCACGTAAAGATTTATGAGTAGTAGTAGTAACAATATCAGCATATTCAAATGGAGAAGGAATAACTTTAGCAGCAATTAAACCAGAAATATGTGCCATATCAACAACTAAATAAGCACCAACTTTATCAGCAATTTCTCTCATTCTCTTGTAGTCAATTAATCTACAATAAGCAGAAGTACCAGCAACCAAAACCTTTGGTCTAAATAAAACAGCAGTCTTTTCCAACATATCATAATCAATTAATCCAGTTTCAAGATCAACTCTATAAGGCATGGTTTCAAAATAAGTAGAAACAGCAGAGATTTTTCTTTGATCAGTTTGATAACCATGGGATAAATGGCCACCGTGAGGTAAATCTAATCCCATTAAACGATCGTGAGGTTTCATGATAGCTTGATAAACTTGTAAATTAGCTGGAGATCCTGATAAAGTTTGAACATTAACGCCCCACTTATCAGCAGTAACATGAAAAGCTTCTAAAGCACGGTTTTGACATAAAGTTTCAATTCTATCAATATGTTGATTACCACCATAATAACGAGCACCAGGATAACCTTCAGAATACTTATTACACATTGGAGATCCAAGAGCATCAAAAACAGCCCTAGAGGTGAAATTCTCTGAAGCAATTAAAACAATTGATTCTCTTTGACGAGCAATTTCATCCTTCATGATAGAAGCAACTTCAGGATCAAACTCTTCAACATGTTCTTCAAGAAGATGTCTATGAGACTCTGATAAAGCGTAAGAAGCCATTTGTAATTTAATTTTCTTTAAAGGAGGAATTTTTAAAAAAAGATTATTCAATTTCAAAGAACAAAAAAAAAAAAAGGAGAAGAACAAGAAGAAGAAGAGGGACAAACAACCCGACAAGAGTTTAAGCCTGTGAAATTTTTTTTTATATTTTCTTTTTTCAACTTTACACTCCGATATCGCGAGATTTACTATGGACAAAATAGCATGTGCAAAAATAGCCTATTCAGTGTACGGCTGAAACAACAAGGGAAAATGTAAATTAGAGTCAAGAGTCATACAAAAAAGGGACAAAAATCAACGAAAAAAAAATTATTTACCCCGGGCCACACTATGTAATCAGGCACAATCAGT
Organism: Sugiyamaella americana; assembly: GCA_030583405.1. NCBI lineage: Eukaryota > Fungi > Ascomycota > Dipodascomycetes > Dipodascales > Trichomonascaceae > Sugiyamaella > Sugiyamaella americana. The sequence continues at coordinate 12,659 of JAJMID010000187.1, forward strand.
TTGCATTATACCCGACGGGTTTCCGTCTATCCCCGAGTTAAACACGGTCCCCTCCCACTGCCTCCGGCGGCCGGGCGCTGCCCGGACTCGTTGTTCCGAGCTCCGCTCGGAGTATAATATACACCTTCTTCCTTCCCTCTTTCTCCGAGCTACGCTCGGAGCAACGGGTCCGGGCAGCGCCCGGCCGCCGGAGGCAGTGGGGGAAGGGTGAGGTGGGTGTATATTATGTGGTGCGGATGGGGATCTTGTTGGTTATGGATGGATTGATTTAAAGGACGGTTTGGTGGTTTTACGGTTTTGTATGTTCTGTAGAATATAATTAAATAAATATGATTTATTGTTTAATGTCAATGAAAGATTTTTTTGGTGTAGGTGCGCAACGGGGAAGTGATGAAAACGGGGTGGTTGTTAAGAGGGAAGCGGGTTTGATTGAAGATGCTAAAATTATATCTCATTCGGTAGGGTTATTAGATAACAATGATAGTAAAGAAGTTATTGAGGAGATGTTAGTTGTTGATAATTCAATTAATAGCAGCATACTTGTTGAAAATAGCAGCCCAATATCTATTTGTTCAATTCAAACTAATTATGATGGATATGAATATAATGATACCCCACCAACCTCTATTGACACCAGCTGTACAGTGGAGATTACCCACTCCATACCAAATAGCTAATACCCCTATTGGACCACTTAAAAGCGCTTTGAAAAGATCAACTTATCTTAGTAATCCTGCTCAGATCCGGCCACTGGGACCATCGCAAAATGATTTAACGAGAGCAATAGTTCCAGTAGGTGATTTAACTTCAAAGCAATGGTATCGCTATATGAAAACTCTTTCCGAACAATTACATAGATTAAATTGTGAATCTTCTATTGACTTCTTGAGAGGGATTAATTACTTTGAAAATAAATTTAAGAATACTCCTGAAAGGGACTTTGAGATATATAATGCTAATATTTTCAGAAGAATAAGAAGAGTAACGAAAGTTAAAGAGAAGGAGTTTAAAACATTCTTAACTTCAATTCACTTCGACCATAATACTTGTCAAACAGTGAGAAGATCCTGCAAATCTGGAAGATATTATAATGTAAAACTAATCAACTATAAAGAGGCGTTTGTTCTCCATCATTTTTGCACCAAATTATTAAACCATTATCAAATGAATAAACGGACCCGAATTCAAAAGATAATAGGTCTTTACAGTATTGGGAAGAGATTCGTTTACATTGAATATGAAGATATAGATCCGTATTGTCTTAGAAATTCATTCTATACCATGATGAGAGGTGATACTCAATGTACTTATGATATATCCCAGTTTGAAACAATCTTTCCACTACCATTTATGGAAACGCAACACCCATATAAAATAAAGAAGATTTTATTGAACGATTTCTGGTTCTTGAAGTCAACCAATAGTATTGATAACTATAATTTGTTTTATGGAAGAAACCCGTACGTTGCCGAGAGTAGCATAGGAGAGCATCTTCCTCGCGTAGCGAGGAACAACGGGTCCGGGCATCGCCCGGCCGCCGGAGGCAATATGTAAGAACGTAGCGCTAAGATTTGGTAGCTAACAATCTAGTAATGGTGCATATTTCAGAATTGATATTAAATTTGAAGAAAGTTCTTATCGTTTCACCGATGAAGGTAAGAGATTGCATTTAGCAAAGCATGATGAAGATTTCAAGCTGTTTAAATTACATCTAGAAGAGCAGTTGGTTGAAGAAGAGGCGTTGTTTACAAGATTATTTGCTTTAATGAGAGAGAAGAAGAGTAAGAAGCCAGTAATTGCTATGGCGGGTTCAGGCGATAGTATACTAGCGAAGCGAATAAGTACAAACCTGAGCCGAGCCCAAACGCTGGAAGCTAGTTAGCAATGTCGATCGGAACGGATATTTATGATATCGGTTTGTATATAAATATATATTAATTAGTCTGCTATGAATATGAGGGAGCTAATTTTTGGGATAGAAAATAGTTAAACGATAAGCACGGGGTATACAAGGAAATTCAAATCTGTTGTAAATGGATTATCTTCCATATATGCACATTCACTATAGTACTATCTGTTCTTCAATTAATATATTGTCAATATAAACTTTTTTTTTCCGAAAGTATTTATTAATTTATTTTCTAAGGATATATATAATTCTCCGTCGAAAGGAGATTCGCCCAATTGCTATTCCTCCTTATTGGAAATCTGAACGTACTGATGGTGCTGGTATATCTACAATTTCATTCTTAGTTCTTAATGGAGCAGATTGTTCATTGTCTTGATTATCGCTTAAGTTGGCGTTGTTTCTTTTTCTCTTCTTATTTGAATCAGAATCAGAGTTGGAGATGGAATCAAAGGTAGCTATACTGAGCAATAGTGGTTGTTAGTAAAATTGATAAACCCCTCATCTATGAAGAGTAATGATTTTGGCATTATTCAATCCCCTCTGTAAAACAACACACTTGATAAGATTGGAAAGTTCTACCGAAAATAACGTAAGCATCATTAGCAATAAACCCATTCAATTCCGGATCACCTTCAACATCATCTTCGGAAACACTTTCATTAGTTCGTTTTCTACGAAGATAATCAACTACTACTATTCCTTCATCTAACTGAACTGGAGTAAACAGGCGTCTCTTTAATAACTTTTCAGCAGTTTCTAATTCTTCTAAACTAACATAACCAGGAATACTACAACTTTTATCCTCTACTGTAAATCCTAATAATTCCAAAATAGTAAAACTAATTAGTATATTTCACAACAATTATGGTTTACAACACTCATGTATAGATATACCAGGGGGGGCTAGTACACTCTAGACTTTTTTTTTTTTTTTTGTTTTACGTGTTGTATTACAGTACATACTATATATGGTACAATACTAGATACAATTGCCCTGGCTGTCGAAACAATCCCATTTATCTGGTGATGAGTGCGAACGTCCAGCCAGGTGAACGCAACCAACGAATTTCCTTTTTTTTTATTTTTCTTCGGAAAGTATTTATTAATATATATATTTTACAAGAACACATATTTATACTCCGTGGTAAGGAGATTCACTTAATTGCTAATCTTCCTTATTCGAATAGATAGTATCATGGTGTCTAGTACACTCTAGACTTTAGATATTAGTTAAGGATTATCTCTATGATATCTTAATAGAAATTTCTCTCTATAGAATTTGAATTTGGTTTGTAATGGTTGTGATTTTTGTAATCTATTAACATAATCTTACATTACTTTGAATTCTATATCTTCATTTAAGTAGTCAGTATTATATCTATAAGCATAATTCATAAAATTTATTGCTTTAATAAATTTAGCTAGTGGAATTAGATTTCGCTGAAAAGATGACATGTAATCCACATACTCCAGGTTAGTATTTGCTCTGTGAATACAACCACTTGGAGTTGTTTCAATAATCTGATGGTTATTTGGCAGTCCAAATAAGTATGGCTCATTCTATCTTCAGCTTTTCGACATAAAGTACATGCTTTTTCTTTAAAGTAAGTAAATCTACTGTTTTGAATGTAATGATCGTTCCACATACCAATTGATGGAAGTTTATGTAACAAAAATTTATGGAATACATCTGCTGCTACTGCATCTGCTTTACGAATTTGTTGAAGAGTTGGCCCTATTCACTTGAAAGGGTTGGGTTCACCATTTGTCAATTGATATTTAGAGTGCTTCAAAGGACCTTTTAATTCTCCTTCTTTATTCCAGAAAGGTATGTTGACACTTTTTTTTTTCTTCGAAAATAATTTATTATACTATATAAAATTAAAATTAATACAAAATACAACAATTACTTTTTTTTTTTTTTTTCTATTATTTTATTGTCATTTATATAATTATATATATACACATACAATTAAATTGATTACTCGTTAATCACGTGACTTTTGTTCAACATATGTAGTGGTTTTGAAAGTGAGAATATCAGCTGCGGCCATATCCAGAGTAAAACAAGATTTCCCGTCCGATCAATCATATTTAAGCCTCTGAGAGCCTTGATCAGTAATGTCGTGGGAGACCAGACGTGAACAGAAGGTGCTGCAGTTACTTTTTGGCCAGTTACTGAAGTTGAGTTTTTTTTTCTACATTTTACTGAACTATTTGGTTCCTGTCAATATTGTATAGGTAGGAGAATGCCATGCAAGTTGGTGCTACTATATGAGAGTATTTAATTATCATATGAAGTACTGGGAACGTAGTTGTGTCTACGATTCTTCATCAATGAGCAGGGTTTTATTTCGGTTGTAGGTTTCTAACCACTACCATCTGCATTGTTTGATGGTTATTACAGAGGGTATTATCTACGGAGGTCATCATATACGGATAATATCCTATTATCAGTAGGGATTATAGAGAGATTTTATTAATTATCTCTTAACTAGCTTGTTACATAGAAGTTGGGCTGTTGAGATATATGTTGTTACTTATATTTATTTAATATTATATCCATATATATCAAAATATCAAATATTAAGAGGGATTTTCGATCGATATATATATACACTGTCGGGAAATAGTTTTATGTCGATCACACTTCCAAAAGCGTCGCGCAAAAACCATAAAGTTGCATAAACAGAAGTTTTTGAGATTTTACGCAAAAACCTCTTTTGAGCTAGATACGTGCATGTGCATGCATATAGGGCCCTGGGCGGTTGGCAGCTTTCCGCCAGCCTGTTGTTACCCTGCTGCTAGGCATTCCGGCGGCATAATTTCACGATGGCTCCAATAGCATTGCGAACTATCTCGAGACGGAAATTGTATTACTCCGTCGGGATTCTCATCTATTCCGATATCATTCCGAAACTTTTCCGAACGGAATCCACCTCGCCTCCGGTAGAATTTTTTTTTCCGTTTTCAATCGGGATTTTATATAATTATAAAATCCGGGCAGCAAAATCTCACAAATTCAATTAATTTAATTTAAAAAATATTTTTTAAATTTAGTAATTTTATTATTATATATTTATGTATTATTACGCGTAGTGGTCTTTCTTTTCTTCGATACCTTTAAACATACCATGAATAGTGTACAAATCTTTAATTCCAAAAATCACCTCAAAAGAGGTGGTGAAAGCAGTTTGTAAGATTACAAAAGGATCAACGTTAGTTCGTGAATATTCTAGTATTTCATCAAATAGCTGGGCACACTTAGGAATGGTGCAGGAATCGAGCTTTTCAATAATTTTAGATTTCAAATTATTCATAGAGGTTGATTCACTATCAGTATCATTCAATGTTCTAAAGAGTATAGCTCGATCTTCGTCAGTGGCTGGAACTACAGCACACATAACTATTATGGTAGCATGTTCTATTTCCTGAACAAAACAATAAAATATCATATACTCAGTATTATACTTGAAATCAAGTTTTAATAAAGTAACTAGAGTCCAATACTTGCCGACTATATCATCATGTAAACCCGACGCATTAAGAAATGATATGGAACCATAATTATTCTTTTCGTATTCTTGTAGATACTGAAGAAATTTTTTATCAGTCTTACTTAGAATCGAAATACAGCTCTCCAACTCCATACTTCCGTTACAAGTGCTTGCTATAAAATTTGTTAGCTAGTTCAACCAAATAATAACATCATATATGCGGCGGATATGATTTCTATCGCCTGATACGATTAAAATTAACCTTAATTTAACTTACGACCACCTGAAACCAACCGGCACCAATCAAACCTTAATTTAACTTACGATCACCAGAAACCAACCAGCACCAATCAGATATCATAACAATTATTTGAATTCCATATTTCTTTATAATTAATCAACCACTAGATAGGAATGGATAAAACACAATTCACAACTATTGAAACTGTTAGTAAACCTCGATGTCCATATTTAGAAACTTACGTATACCGGGCCACCAATACCGCTATTAAGAAACACCGAAAATCACCATATGAGAGTTTCACAAAACGAGAAGTGAAGAAATGGATAACTTTTCGGAATAGAATCCATCATACAAAGAAAAATTCAGATTTATTCACCACAGATAAAGAAAAAGACTATAATTTGTTAGAAAAGTTTACTCGTTTTATGGAAAACGAATCTACATATTATTGTTTGAAAGAGGATAAGGAAAATATTCAAAACAATTTTGTTCCTATTACTGAACAACGCATTGTTGATGCTTCGTCGTACCTAAGGCGAAAGCCATTAAGATTCTGCAATTTCAATATCGCTGGACTTGATTGGAATACTTACTTTCACAGTTGTAATGAATGCAGAAGAATGACTATTTTCAAATATCGTGCTCTTCGATCCCGAAGACGAGCAGGAAAGCCCTGTTTAGGAGAAAAGAGAGGAATGTACTTACTATTGAAACAAACCTATGATGATGAACATTTAGATTATTGTATCAAATATAATCTTCAAAAAAGCGTGTAAGTTAAATACCTAGATTTGGTTGCTAGATTTTGTAACAGGCTCTTTCATTGTAAATAATTACAATGTGTAATTGTAATTGTAATATTAATTAATATTAATATTAATTAACTCGTTATATATAAAAGAATTTAGCTTGTTTTATATTTTCTTGCTTCCGGTGGGTTTTGGGTTTATTTCGAAATCAGAATATCGAGTTTTGATATTTTTGATGTAGCTATACCAGGAATATCAGACCTGGTTGGCGTGATAATTTTGAAAAATTTTTGATCCGCGCAATAGAGTTTTGATCATTCGACTAACTTTAAACACAGATTTGGTACACAAAATTCTCATGATACATTGGGAAACAGTTCGGAACAACTTAGTGTAAACGATACCGAATCAGGCTTCGTTATCGATGACCACGACGATGACGGCGGTCCACAATAGTAAGTTAGCAGAAATCGCCTGGCGATTCGCATAACTTTTCAAATTAAATATTGCATGAACGTACTGACTTTAAATTTAAGGATATCTGCCGGAGATGAATCTCAAGTTGAAGAAGGTCAGTCAGGTCTATCAGAATTCGGGACTGGAGTCTCAGAGAACCCGGATTTTACTAATGATGATGAGTCTGAATCTGAAATCACCGAACAAGATGATTCAGACGTAGGCCCTCTCTTTGATGTCTTGCAGATGGTACAAAATACTAGCGATGTTCAACCGGATGTCGCACAAGATTTGGAAGCTGTAGATTGGGATATTATTACTGATGGCGGCGACGAGGGAGAGGTAGTAGAGAATAGTGCCGAACGTATTCCACATCCGGGCCTAAGTTCCGTTGACGCTGCCACAGATATTCTAAATTTAGTGACAGAGAATCAAAGGGCTCATTTCATTGATATTTTGAGCCGCTGTTTTGTAGAATCAAGAGATTCGATTGAACACAGTCTTAGGACGTTTGCAGAGTCTCTTGTTGGCCCCGATTTGGAGTCGCCAACGTTCCCAGTCGCCTGCAAAACTATAGACAAATAGGAATTTGGATCAAACTTCTGAAAAGAAGCGTAACTGGTATGGCACCAACATTAGGAAGATATACTATTGTAAAGAAGGTTGTATGGCTTTTACAGGGAAATATCTAGAGAAAACAATTTGTAAATACTGTAAGGGTAAGAGAAATCTGTCAGTTTACTTCTGGCTGATATCTCCAAGAGAGGCTCTGCGTACTCTTTCAAGGCATATACACATGATGATGATCATCGTTCACGTAGCCGACGAGAGAAAAAGTATTTTCCTTATTTGTATGATAGAGATAAAGAGGTTATTAAAGATATTTAGGATTCCTCTTTGATTAAACTTTTGAAAAGCAAGGCAATTGGAGCAAGACATTCAAATCTCACTAAGGCTGAACTTGAAGATACGACGGCTAGTTCGAACTATTTCTCTGGCAATTATGAATATGCCTGTTCTCTTTATTCAGATGGTGTAAATACTTCCAACAATGGAGTCAATGTGCTTGGGATTATTGTGCATAATTTGCTCCAAGAAGAACGTATGCTAAAGGAAAATATGATTGTATTAGGAGCATATCCCAAGTTCAAGATAGCGAAATGTAAATTCAGAGATGAAGATACATTTCTCAGACCTATAATTGATGATTTTTCAGAACTTAGCTATGGTGTTGCTTTCGATATACCAAAAAATGGGAAGGAGAATGAGAAGAAAAATATTTTTAGAGCCCATCTGGTAGCATGTTGTGGAGATATGCCTGCTATATCCTCTCTCATGAAGTTCAAGGGACACATTGCCAACTCGCCTTGTAGAATGTATGATGTGAAAAGACAAAACATTAGAGATATTATGAAGAAAGGCATCTCTCCAAGATCTACTTTTAACTTGAGAGATCACGACAAAATTGCTGAAGTAATGGAAGTAATTGCTAGTAAAGAAAAGTCTTCTTTAAATACGGAGCAAAAAAGATATCTTGAAGAATATAAAACAGAAAACGGCATCAGTGGTAAGTCTATTCTTCTTGACTTGGACTCGATTATATTTCCTACTTCTTTTCCTCTCGACACGATGCATCTCTTGTTTGAAAATTGCTTCAAAACTTTACTAAGATGGTTGTACTTTGCTATTGAAGGAAAGCCTCGACTAAAAGCCGCTGTGGACTTCTTTTATATTAATACTGCTGATAAATTTGAATTTGCTGATAAATTTGAATTTGGCACGTCAGGCAAGAAGGGTTCATTTTCTCGCAATGATATAAGCTTAATTGCAGCAAATTTGAAGATATTATTGGAAGTGTTCCCAATTTTCTATGTCATTTGTGATCACTATGAACCTAGAATAAGTCCATTTGTGAGGCTATTGGCTGAACTTTCAGTTCTCATGCGAAGCATGTACCAACATGAATACTCAGATATGCATCTGAGTATTCTGGAGAAGCGACTAGAGATCACATTAAAAGCTATTGAAAATCGTCTCCGAAGGATGAAATATAAAAATTATTTGAACGACTTCTCAGTGCCAATGCACTCCTTGCTTCATATTCCGAAGGTGATAAGAGACTGTGGCCCGACAACAATTTTTTGGTGCTTTCCTTTAGAGAGAAGGTGTAAACTAATCAAAAGCCTGTCTCTGCCAAGTTCAGCAAGAATTATAACTATAGGAAAGAAGCTTTTGTTCCTGAAATTGAATCTTATAGTAGAATTTCCAAAACATCAGTATTCTACAAGAAAGGTCGACTATGATCTTGATGAATTTGCAGTAGCTGAGGTAGATTTATGGTTGAAACACAATACAGATCCAGTTGGAGGAGTGTATCCCACTTACGAGACGTGTATATCCTCGTTCTTGTCGAAATTGGAAGCTAAATCTGGTGATGATGTAAGACCCGCTTATAATGATGATGTACATGAGAGGCGCATGGTCGTTTTGAACGTCAACAATAAGCAGGTTATATTTCTATTGGAAGCTATTATCGAATTTCCTCAGTTTGGAAAGACCGCATTGGTTGTTCGCGGTCTAATTTCTGTAGAAATGAAGAATGCTAAGGGAGAAACGCCTATGAATATGTGCAACTACTTCCAGGAGGGCGTTTCCCTTAGGGCCCGAGAAGTAAAGGTTTATTCAGCAAGCTTACTTCTTAGAGAAATCAAAATGACATTAATCTACGCTGAAGATTTTGGCACTTATTCTTTGCACGACCCCGAATTGAGATTCAGAAAGAATATTGGTATCTTTGAATATCGTACACATGAATGATATATAAGTTTTGTTTTTGCTTTTGTTTCTATTAGTTTATTGTCATATATATAAAAATTATACACACTCATATACACATACAACTCATTAAGATAAGCAGGTATAGACTTAC
>JAJMID010000188.1:0-22156 GCA_030583405.1 Sugiyamaella americana
CTACGCTCGTAAATACAAAGTAATTCTCCGCGAAGCGGAGCAACGGGTCCGGGCAGCGCCCGGCCGCCGGAGGCAGCAAACGGAGCTTCAGAGCTGAACTCCGATTACATATCTTGTTTATGTAGCAATTAATAACACCACGGAATTCCTTGGTTTAACCCCTTATTCTGTTATTTGCTTCTGTAATTCCCTGGATAAGATATCTTCCAAAATTCCTATTATTCTCCCTATTTGGGTAGACGCATGTTGATCTGAAAACTGCGGGGAAGTTTCCTGGCGGTTATCCAGAAATTAGGTCTGGACAATGGGTAGATAATCAAGGGGTTTTTGTAAAAACTTAGTATAGCAAACATTTATTTGACAATATTGATGAAAAAAATTATCTTTGAAGACTTTTATAATCAGCAGTACCACCTAATTCACCTTATCTCATTCCCCTCTCTGCCTGTCAGAATTGATGTTCAATGTATTGCCCAATTTAGATCGGATAATAGAAACTCCAATATATAATCTTCATCTTCAAATATATAAATAGCTGGAGTTTAAAGGATGTATTTCTATCTAATACAATAAATTTTTTAATTTAAAATGACCGCGGATACTAACGAAGTCGTTATTAACCATGAAAATCTCGGAAAGGTTCGAGGAATCCACTCTGAGTCCGGTGTGAATCAGTTCCTTGGTATAAAATATGGCACAATCTCTGAAAGATTCTCTGATGCTGAAGAATTTTCACAAAAGGATGTCGATGCTACAAAGCTTGGGTGAGTTTCAATTAGCTATTGCTTATAAGCACTAGTTCAATTTATACTAACATAAATAGTCCTATGGCACCTCAAAATCCTGATTCTTGTACAATTGAACTCTCAATAATCCAACACGATTTGGGCGTTGATCTATCAAAGCATCTTCCTTCTCAAGATGAATTTGAATGTTTGAATTTGAATGTTTATGTTCCTGAAAATGCTTCTAATGACCTTCCTGTATTTGTTTGGGTTCATGGTGGTGCTTTTAAATTGGGAGCTAATTCATATCCACAATTTGATCTAAAAGAATTTGTTAAACTCTCTAATGATATTGGTACTCCAGTTATTGGTGTTGCTATTAATTATAGACTAGGGGCTTTTGCATCTTTAACATCTTCTGATTTGATTCCATTAGGTATTACAGGAAACCACCAATTAAAAGATAGTGCATTAGCTTTTAAATGGGTAAAGAAACATATTAGTGGATTTGGAGGAGATTCAAACAATATTACTGCTATCGGGCAATCTGCTGGTTCATCATTAGTTATATCATTACTTAATTATGAAGAACCTTTGTTTGATAGAGCAATTGCCATGTCAGGGCATCCTCTGTTACTCCAACCAGTTCCAATCCAAGTGCAGGATCAATTGTATCAGTAAGTTACAGGTATTTGAATAACCAATGAACTTCAAGTTATACTAACATTCTAGATTATCTCAAAATTTAACAAATATAAATGCTGGTGATGTAAAAGAGCAATTGACTAAACTCAGAAGTTTATCTACTACGGAGATCTTCAAATCCTTGGAATCGGTTCCAACTACTTTAACCAGAGACTCTACAACTAAATGGAGTAGTAGCGATGAATTCTTTAATGAAACGAATTTTAATCTTCCTGGGAAAAAGTGGTGCAAATCATTATTAATTGGAGATTCTAAACATGATGTAAGTTACTAACTTTTCCTTTAACATATCCTTTTTTACTAACATAATTAGAGTAATATCCTTAGTTTATTCCTTGGAAGCAGAACCAAAGATATTTCAATTAGCTTCATCAAGCATGTTAATGAATATTTTAAAACTTCTCCAGAAATTTCCTCATCGATTATTAAAAACTTAGGAATTAGCGAAGATACACCAGATGCAGAAGCACTCGAGCCAATTCTCGATTTCCTTGGAAATATTGTATTTTATCTACCAGCTATCAATTCAGCAGAAGGATGGTCAAATAGCTCCTCATTTGTCTACAATTTTGAAATCCAAAATCCCTGGGATGGACCATTAAAATCGAAATCAAATCATATATTTGATGCAGCAGTATTGTTTCAAAATTTTAAGAGATTTTTACCAGAAGAATTACAAAATGTGGGTCAGTTATTGGCTGGCAAATTTATTCAATTTATTAATGGAAAGAATCCATGGGACGAATATAAGGAGAATAAGGGGGTGTTTGTTGTTAATGATAAAGGAGGAGAGATAATTTCTCGTGCCAATGTTAATAGAGATAGTTCAGTTGATAAACTTGCAAATAATATTGGTTACGATAAGCTAAATGTTTTAGCTTTGACTTTTATTTTTAAATAATAGAGTATACCTAATAATATCTAGAAATTCCGAGCGAAGCGAGGAACAACGGGTCCGGGCGGAGCCCGGCCGCCGGAGGCATAACATAAACGTTACCATAGTTTGTTTCGTTATTATTACTTGCTAAAGTTGAATCCGGATAGTACATAAATTTGAAAAAACTATAAATAATTTATCATATAGATATACATAGATAGAGAATTGCGAATAGCGATTTAGAATCAGATTTAATTGGAGATCCAATTTTTAGTTTATCACTAGAGCATGATAGCTATGATTGATATTGTCATCATTAATTGTAGGTGATGTTGCGATATGATGAATTCAATAAAAATAATTGCATATGGTTTTGATAATAATGCCTAATATGATACTTCAGATGATATTAGAGATAGTGTGCGTGTGATTTTACTGATAAATTATGGTCGTTGGTCTCTTTAGCTTCATAATTGTTTGACAATTCATCTTCATATTGATCCATCTTCTAACATCTAATCACCGATAGGACGATGTGCCCGTAGTCGACTATGAATACAAACCAAATCTATATGTTAATTTACTTAATCAAATTCAACTCTTTCGAGATCATTCTTAGAAGATGCTCATAAAATTGTAAACCAGGAATAGATCAACAAGCTGCAACAAACAATTAGATAATTATTCGAAAGTATAGAAGTAAGAAGGTTAATGTTTATAGTAATATAATTATAATTATTACCCTTTTTTTGGTGAAGTGGTGCCCGAAGTGATCTACAGGGGAATGCACGATAAGCGATTCCCTTTGAGTCAAGAATAAGCCCATCATTGGAACGTACGGCTGTTGAGCTTAAGCAGTTCATCCAGCCGAGTGGGTCAAACTAGCCTTGGAAGGAGCGAAGGCTTCCTCGATAAACCGAAAAGGCATTAAATGGATGGAGTAGTAGTAGTTCAATTTTATCTTTTGTGTATTCCTTCTTGTCTACTTATATATATATAGATCGAATTATATAATTCTTTCATCATCGATTATCTAGCTGGATCTGATGATCTTAGTTACTACATCTAGCTATGTATTTTACAAGATGGAATCGTATATACATGCCTCCGGCGGCGGGGCTCTGCCAGGACCCGTTGTTCCTCGCTACGCGAGGAAGAATCTAGAACTAACGGTTACGACTTGACCCCTATTTTGTCCTCGCGAAGCGAGGAACTACGGGTCCGGCAGAGCCCGGCCGCCGGAGGCGATGATAAGATAGTGGTAAGGGTAAATTAGATACGGCTGTATGATGCAAACATCTGAAATCTTCGATTTAATCTACTTCTTCATATAAAAAAAATATAAACATTGTAAATATCAGTGGTGTTTGTAAGACGGAATTAACGTAGGGGGATTATTTTTTATTTCAGATTTTTCTTTTCGGCTTGTATTGTTTTTCGTTTTTATGATTAATTGATTCGGTAAGTTTATTCAATTTTATTTGGTTAGCATTTTATTTGATTGTTTGATTGTTTTGTTTTGGTGTTTGCTAACTGATTTTATAGACTCTTTCAATGTTTGGATCAGGTTCAGCGGCGTCAATGTCGTCGTTTAAGTTTCCTGCTAATAATACAACTCAGAATGGTGGGGGATTTGGTACTACTCCTCAGAATAATAGTGGATTTGGTAATACTACCCAACCTGCTAGTGGTGGATTTGGTAATACTGGGTCTAGTTTTTCTTTAGGAGCTCCTGCTAAACCATTGCAGAGATCTCTTAGTGGTGGTTTACCTACAACTGGTTCTGGTGGTTTATTTGGTGCAAATAATACTTCTAATACTGGTACTTCTGGGGGTTTATTTGGTACTGCTGGTGGTAGCGCGGCACCAACTGGTGGATTGTTTGGTAATAATAATGCTAATAGCCAGACAGGTAGTGGATTGTTTGGTGGTGCTGCTACTAAAGCAGCGCCAAGTGGTGGATTGTTTGGAGGTAATACTGCTGCTAGTCAACCTTCAACTGGATTATTTGGAAGTAATACTGCTGCTAGTCAACCTTCAACTGGATTATTTGGATCAAATACTGCTGCTAGTCAACCTTCAACTGGATTATTTGGAAGTAATACTGCTGCTAGCCAACCTTCAACTGGATTATTTGGATCAAATACTGCCGCTAGTCAACCTTCGACTGGCTTATTTGGATCAAATACTGCTGGTAGTCAACCTTCAACTGGATTATTTGGATCAAATACTGCTACTACCCAACCAGCAACTGGTGGATTATTTGGTGCTACTACTACTGCTAACCAACCTCCAGCTGGTGGATTATTTGGAAATAGTACTGCTACTAGTCAACCTTCGAGTGGTGGATTATTTGGTACTACCGCTACTGCTACTAACCAACCTTCGACTGGATTATTTGGTGCTAAAACAACTACTCCAAGTGGATTATTTGGTACGTCAACTACTAATACTACTCAATCTCCTAGCCTTTTCAACTCTTCTCCTAGTAATAGCTTATTTAATACTAGCCAAAACCTACAACAACAACCTTCTAATCTCTCTCAACCTTCTTTATTCGCTAGTATTGATCAACCCTCATATTCTTTGCCAGGAACTCCAACTTCTAATATTTCACTTGGTCCTTTAACATCTCCCCGACCAGATTCTACTAAACGTAGAGGTTCCAGTTCTTTAAAAGCTTCGTCTCCTAATAGATTACTTCTCTCATCAGCAAGAAATTCTCCATATAGAAAAGAAATATCAAGATCTCGATCAGAACTTAATTTGGGTGGTATTTTAAGGGGTGGATCTAATTTGCGTAAGGAAATGTCAATTGATGATTTTAATTCAGTTAGGTTAAATGATACTCCAGCAGGAATTAAAAAATTAATTATTAATAAAAATAGTACAACTTTAGAATCTCTTTTAGGTAGAAGGGAGAGGAATAAAATTGATAAAATTGATAAAGAAAAGTTAAATGATAAGAGAGAAAATGGAAGGATTATGCCAAGATCACAAACAGATTTCAATTTACATTCTAATTTGAGATCAACTTCACGATCAGAGTTAAGATCGAATGGGTTTTCATTATCTGAGAATCGTTCAAATGGAGAAGTAACACAATCACAACAACAACAATCAAAATCTACCCCTTTAACTTCAAATGAAGCTGGTTATTGGATCTCCCCTTCTCTTCAAGACCTTAATAAATTATCATATCAACAACTTCAACATGTTGATAATCTTTCTATTGGTAGATATGGTTATGGTCAATTAACTTATTGTAGTCCAGTAGATCTAACTGATATTGATTTATCTGAAATATTAGGTAGATTAGTTATTTTTGGTCCTGGTACTGTATGTGTTTATCCCGATGTAAATCAAAAATCTAAAGAAGGCACAAAATTAAATATTCCAGCAGTAGTTAGTTTAGAGAAGATTTTCCCAATTAATAGAAAAACAGGACAAGTTATTACTGATCCAGTTGATGTCAGAGTTCGAAGTTATGGAGCAAAACTTCGAAATGCTGTTACTGCAAAAGGAGGAGACTTTTTAAGTTATAATGTTGATAATGGAGTATGGATTTTTAAAGTTCCTCATTTTAGTGTTTGGGGAGTACCAGATGATGATGATGATGATGATTTGGAAGAGTATGAAGATATTGAGAATGTAGCTCCTGATGGGTATAGATATGAATCGGTGGGGGAGATGGGAGAGGTGGGAGATATATTTATAGGTGACAGAGAAGGGGGAATATATGATTTTGGTTATCAAAATGGAGAAGATATAGATATAGAGGAGTTAGAAGTAAGGCAAGTACCAGAAGGATCTTGGGGTGCAATTCAATTACCAGATCAATCATTAGCAGCAGCATCAGGAGGAGCATCACAACAACAACATACTTCTTCTTGGGGTATACCAGATATTAATAATTACTATTATGAAGAACAATCAGATTTAATAGATGAAAATCAAAAAATCGATTCTTTAAATCTTAATACTAATCATAATAGACAACCAAGTGATAATACTAATCCTGATCCACCAACTGACCTTCAACCTATTCTTCCTCAACAAGAAGAATTTCAAGCTCGTAATTGGAATGAACAATTGGAATATTCTTCTAGAATTGATTCTCCCTTTTCATACTCTAAACCTTCTAAACCAATTGAAAATTTTAATTCTTTTGATATTGATAATATTCTATATGGAGGGATTAATAGTTTAAAAGATAGTAGTACTTCACAATATGAAAAAGCTGCAAAAGAATTAAGATTACCAACAATGTTTACAAAATCATCCTTTGCTAGATTTAGTCCTGGTTGTGAAAAACTTCTTATTAAAGGGAAATGTAATATGTTATTAAGTGATATTCCTGAACAAACTTCTTCTGCTTCTCATTCTATTATTTCTAATCTTATTGATAAACAAATTGGAATGTCAACAATAAAAGAACGATCAAATGGGTTACCATTATTTACTCCTACAAAACAATTAACAATGAAATTTCTATCAATTCATTCAAATCCAAGTTCACAACAAGAGAAGGAATTATTTGAATTAGCATCGATTTTATTTGATGATATTTATTCCATTGGATTAGAAAACATTGACCAAGAATTAGATCTTCATGTTCAAGAACGAATTAAAGAACAATATCGTAGAAAATTATTATCAAATTGGTTACAAAATGTAATAATTAAAGGAGATAATACCAACAGTAATAACAATAACCAACTTGATAATATCATTGACAAAATATCTTGTAATTTACTCCAAGACGCTTGTAATATTGCTATAAAATCAAACAACTTCCATTTAGCGACTATAATTCCTTTATTAGGATGTGATGATTCTCAAATTAGACAAGATGCTTTGATGCAACTTGAAGATTGGAAAGTTAGTAAAAGTATCTTTCACATTCCTATACAAATTAGAAAGATATATGAACTACTTTCTGGTAACACTACTATTTCTAAACCAATTCAAATTGGAAATGAAAGTTGTCCTACACTTCATCTCTCTGATGGTTTAGATTGGTTAAAATCGTTTGGTTTACGATTATGGTATGAATCTAATAAACGTACATCAATTCCTGAAGTTGTTGAAAGTTATAAACAGGCCTTTGAAGTAGATAGTAATAAGGTTGCTAAACCTTTTATCTCCTCCTCTTCCTCCTCTTCTTCAAAATATGACATTAGATATCTCCTTTTAAGACTTTATGGTTCAATGAATCCTTCTTTAAAATCTGTTTTAGAACCAATTAATGGTATTTTTAACTTCCGTGAACCATGGTATATCTATCTAGTATTAGTCCATTCTGGTTTATTTTCTGATATCAACTCTCAAATAGGTGATAAACTAACTACCAACTTTGGTTGTCAATTGGAAAATATGGGACTTTGGGTCGAATCAATCTTTGTTTTCTCTCATTTAACTAACGATCGTGGTGCAGAAACTCATATCCAGCGAGTTATTTCCCATCATATCAATGATATTCAAAATGATTCAAAAATCAAAGCCAAACTTATCAATCAATTCAAGATCCCTGAACATTCCCTCCTATCCTCAAAAGCTCTCCTTTGTAGATATCAACATGACTATCTTGAAGAATCAATCAACCTTATTCAAGCACAACTCTATGAAGAAGCCCATAAAACAATCATCACCAAAGTCGCTCCTAAAGCAGTAATTGAAGATAGACCAAATAAAATCACCGATCTATTAACCCAAATTAAATATCCAGAATCAATATTCTCTTGGAATATTGGTGGTCAACTATACCTAGATTACGGTAATTTCATCAACCTTATCCAACAACGTGCTCCTAAAGAAAAGATTTCTACCTTAGCATTTCGCTTAGCAAAATCTCTTTCGAATATCAACATTCCAAAAACAAACTCTGATATCAAAGTAGCTGTTTCATTAATGTCGAAGATTGTTGCTAAATATGGATCAAATGTAAGTCATCTATCCCCTTCGGCCAGGCTCTGCCCGGACCCGTTGCTCTTTGCGAAGCAAGGAATTTACTAACCGCATAGTATCTTGATGGTTCAACCATCCTAAGTATGAAAATGAACAAAAGCTCTTATTATAATACAACTGCATCATTATCAGTTCAATATTTTAAAGAAAAATTACAACTGTAAATTATATCCTCATATCAGCATTGTAGTTGTACATGCATTACATTGTATTATATTAATACTTATTAAATTATTAGAATATAACCTTCTTCCGCTTTGCCTCCGGCGGCCGGGCTCTGCCCGGACCCGTTGTTCCTCGCTTCGCGAGGATATATTATGTTGGATTCACCAGAAATTAATTCATATATATACGCGCGATTAGATCGCATAAATTAAGTAACGTACTTGAGAAGCGGATTCCAAGATGTCAGTTACTCTAATTAACCTGCTTGTAAGGACTTGTTCTTCAAACTTTGTTAATACTTCGATATATATAACAAGCACCTGTACTAACAAATGTCGCTGACCTACTTAATATATATATAACATTTGCTTAAAGCTGGAATATCAATTATTAATTACTTATTTATTTCATTATATAAGAAGGTACTTGGTCGCAATTAGTTTGTAACTAACGCTTAACAACTCCGCCACGGGAAGGCGACCTTCATGGAGTGATCAGCAGGCCAGTGACCCCTGTCCACCACTACTAAGTCTGAGACCTAGGAGTAACCGCTATTTGTTAGTATTACTTACTTCTTGAACTCCAAGTCTGAATTATATAAATCTCAACAACTGTTAATAACTCCAATCACCACTCTAAGAAGAGATCTTTCATTCGATTTTACCTACTTTGTTAGTTACCACTGTAGGAAAGGGGATTATCATTCCGTGTCCTCCTAATCACGCCCACCCTTCTTCCCCTTTCCTACAGTTCAATCTCGTACTTACCTTCCATATTGATCCAATCTTACCTACTTTGTTAGTTACTACTGTAGGAAAGGGGATTATCATTCCGTGTTCCTCCTAATCACGCCCACCCTTCTTCCCCTTTCCTACAGTTCAATCTCATACTTACCATCCATATCGATTCATTCCTAATTTGTTAGTCATCTCTCAATTACTTTCTCCACTAATTACTTACTTCTTGGAATTCACTTCTGAATTATATGAATCTCAACAACTGTTAATAACTTCAATCATCACCATAAGGAAGAGATCTTTCATTCGATGTTACTTCTTATCACCCCCACCCTTCCCTTCTTACAGTTCATTATTATTACCAACAATTGTTCCATTTTCCCTACTTTGTTAGTTACTACTGTAGGAAAGGGGATTATCATTCCGTGTTCCTCCTAATCACGCCCACCCTTCTTCCCCTTTCCTACAGTTCAATCTCATACTTACCATCCATGTTGATTCAATTCTATCTAATTTGTTAGTTATCTTTTACTCTTCTCTGTTGATTGCTTACATCGATCTATAATTATTAGTATCCATATTATCCTAAGTCATAGTATTGATAGTAAGAAAAAAATATATTAAAAATAGGAAATATTTACGAAATATATATCTTTACTTTAAAATTATGGAGTCGAATATGCGT
Organism: Sugiyamaella americana; assembly: GCA_030583405.1. NCBI lineage: Eukaryota > Fungi > Ascomycota > Dipodascomycetes > Dipodascales > Trichomonascaceae > Sugiyamaella > Sugiyamaella americana. The sequence continues at coordinate 9,862 of JAJMID010000188.1, forward strand.
GATGTTGGTTATGGGAGTTACCTGCTTTATGCAGGGCAAATGGACGCGCTTCGAAGCTATGCAAGATGCCCATGATTTTACATTTCATAATTTTTCATTCACCAAAGCGACTAAGAGAAGTTACAATACAAGATAATAGTGTAAAAAATGAAAAGAAAATGAATTGAAGGCTAAGAATATCCTATTATTAATGTAATTAATATGTACTAATGGTTACATAAGGTACTGGTATGAACATGAGCAACGCTATATTAAAGTTGCAGAGCTTGTCCTGTTATACCAGCAATTGTACAAGTTAGTTAATTTATCCAGAAAAAACTGGATTTTACTTACTGAATTTATACCTATAATTATTAGTCCAGTAAGATTAATTTGTTGAGTATAACTTTGAATCATTCTCGTTTATTCATTGGAATGGATAATTAAAGCCGCAACTTTCCCCCTGAGATATCCTATTGTGGCATAGTCAAAGTTGAACCAAATACTTGAACATTATAATTTAATTTAGTTTATCTTTATTCTATCAACATATATGTATAATTTGAATTTTAGACTTCATTCGTAATAATAATATATCTTCGTGGATTTCTATTTATTAGCTTCCGCAGTTGTAATTGAAAGTTGTAACGGACGTATTGGTTGAATTTGTGAGTGCTTATAGTTTTTTTTACCTTTCCTCGCAAAGCGAGGAACAACGGGTCCGGGCAGAGCCCGGCCGCCGGAGGCAAAGGGGGGAATAAAGCGCGACTATAGTTTATTGAGTATGGTTTGTATTGTATAGCTTACTTCATTTAAACGTGAAATGAAGTCGGTGATTATTTTTTTATCACATTTTATATGATTTTTGTCATATCTCTCTTGGATCCATGAGATTCTGTTAGCATGACCTTTTTGAAATGCAGTTGAGTATTGAGTTTTTGATCTTTTTGTTGTAAATGTGTTGAGGGAGTTGATTATAAGGCAGTAGATTGACCAAAGCGAATCAAATTCATTAGTAATAATGGTTTTTCCTGGAATTGTATGCAATAAATCGATTAATAAATCATGAGGAATGGTGTTGCTATCTTCGTAAATGAATTGATACCATGATTCAGTTAATAATGAATCAGGAAGGTTGGAACTCCAACCAAGCCGTAATATTAAATTTGATGGAATACAACTAGTTGGGGTTATGGTTGAAAAATCACCAGTACTATTTCGATAATTAAACAATGTACCAAATAAACATGAATATATCCAACTTTCTTGTAAAAATGCTTGTGAAATGGTGTTTAGGATCTCATGTAATTGTTGAGGATCTTTTTGTTTTAAAACAAGTTTCAATAAGATAGATCTTAATTGTAACGAAGGATTGTTATATTCAATTGGTTTAAGAATGATTTTACCTGTTGATGAATACTTTCTATCAGATTCATTTACATCAGATGGAATTTCATTAGGAAAGATTGCATTATATTTAACAGCACCACCAGCTTGAACAGTAGCAAAAATAGCATCAAATATTGATGAATTAATAATTGGATTAACCCATGCTCGAACTATTGAATCAAACGAATTTGTTTCATTTTCGTATTGATCATCCTTTTGTAAAAAGTTAAATAAAAATGTCAAAAATTTCTTCCATTGATCCCATCTTCGTCTATATCGTATATCATCAACAGTAGAACAAGTAAAAGCCCAACCAATCATATCCCAGATAGATTTCACATCACAAAATATACCTTTAGCCATATATTCAGAAGTATCTAATTGATATTGTGGAGCAACAGTAATTTCCTCCTCATCTATGAGTGGTGATTCAACAGGGCCACTTTTACCACGTTTACGACGATCTGAAGAATATTCAACTGATGGATCTTCACCTTCTTCATCCTGAGGTCTTTTTGCTGGTGATACAACTGGTAAATAATAGTTCACTCTTGTATTTGAACGTGATGATTTTCTTTGCTCATTGGAGGTAACCTCAAGAGGTAAAAATAATGATTTAATTTGTTGATATTGAAAGTATTTCCCTTCATCATCTTGATTATTCATTTCACTTATATCGTCATGAAAATTCCAATTAGTGATCAATTCCAACAACTTGATACTACCATCAGATAGTAAACCAGTGAATAAAAGAGATTTCAAGCCACCAACATTAGATAAATTAGAATCTCCTGATACTGTTAATCCATTAGGTAAAACTGCCAATGCTAATACCAATCTCAAATGTTGTAATGCAGGTAATTTCAATCGGGGAAAAGACGATAAAATAGAAACTTCAATTGCTCTTATAAATAATCCCAATCTAACATTTGATACAGCTAATTCATCAATACCATAACCACTTTCAATCTCTGAATTCAACCAAATATCGCGAAAATCAACTGCTTCAACCATTTGCTTATCACCAAGCACCAAAGTTAATTTAGTTGAGCATTGTTGGTTGATAAACGCGATACCAAAATTTCATGCATAACCCCCACCCGGTTGGTGGGGGTTATTCCTTCCGGCACCCCCCGGACTTGTTGTCGCCCGTGAAGCGAAGAATTATTATTAATGAAATAGACACGAGAGTATTCATTCTAAATGTATCATTATCCATATCAGAAATAATATTCTTAATATTCTTAATATTAAAGAGAACGACGGGCTCGTTACCTCCCCATCCTTTAATCGAGACATAGAATTAAGTAATTAGATAGGATATCAGAATATTTACTAAGAGAACGATAAATACATATAGATAATTAGTATCAGAATTTATCATGAAAAGCACGAGTGATTGAAATCTATTCATAACAATTCGAGTTTGAGCGATTCAATAAGTAATGAGATGAGAACAAAGCCAATTGAAAGAAGGGAAGGTGATAAGTTGGTTTATTCCATGGCGAATATAGGTAGAAGGAACTCCACTAATAGTGGTAATGGAATTGGTGTCATTGGCAATAGTTGTATATATCATTAGTATTAATGCTGGTGGGTGAATTTTCAACTTTAGCTGTAGAAATAGGGGAATATTTAGTAAGTGGTTCAAAAGGAATAAGAAATAGAACAATTAATTCAATGGCATTGTAAGAGGTGTTATAATAAAGAGATTCTTGGAGAGAGAGGTGAGTTTAAAATCTTGTTTCGCATTTCTTGTGGGAGGTTGTTCAATCATTAGAATGTAGAGATTATATCGAATGTTATGATATCGATGATGGTGATATCGACGACAGTGATAATAATATCTTCCCGATAATTCAAGTTATTAACTAAAGGAACTACTAAAGTAAATATCATATCATCTTCTCCATTACTATTAAATCATAACCCGTCTTCTATTTTACTCCAAGATGAATCTAAAAGAAAATATCAATCTCATTCCATCTTCAGAACCAAGCTATCCAATGGATCACTCAAACGCAACTTGTTATTTCCAAAATGCCACCTGCTAGGAAGTACAACCGATCATGGAACTCAATTGATAAGGACAATAACAACATTAAACAGAAATTCTAATTCACAAAACCAACTACTACTAATATTGATACAATCCACTATGAATATCTATTATTACAACACAAACTCGCTATTAAATATTGGATTACCAGGAGACCATTCTCACATTCAAAGAATACAAATTTATCCGAACCAGCAAACTATTATAGAGAAAGAGAACTCAGATCGCCGAAATCAACCACAATTTCCATCACTATCGCAACTGATACAATTCATTACCTTTACGATCATCTACTATTATATATAAGATCAATCTGTCACTAATAATTGAGTTTCCAGGAGACCATTCCCTGATACAACTTCAACTTTCATCATCAAAACATCAAGTAACAGGATTATAATTGAACCTACTAGGACGGGTATTCCCTATATCATGTACCCACCCGTATCTTAACATTTTTTTAAAAGCATTGTATTTTTTGCTTAATGTCTTTATATATTAATATTATTAGTTTTATTATATAATTACCATCTTTTTCACCTTACGGCAGAGCTCTGCTCCATAAGGAAACTTCTCTCCTCAAAGGTATCACACTAACTCGGCTCTTTAAAGTTAGTATATCAAAGTCTATACCAATCATCTACAATATAATTCCATTTTTAATATGTTTTACTGTGACGTTGCCTTATTCTAATCCACATTTTGATTCTACATTTCTTATCTTATTGCTCAATAACTAAACACACTACTAATCATCCAGTAGCTGTTACCTGTAATAATGGCCGATTATTGCATTAACTGTTTAATTGTGGTAGTAGTGGTTCAATCATTATATTTCGTGGGCGAGTTATAGTAGTAATGGTTTGATTATTGTATCAAACGTCGATGAATTGTTTCAAAGTTGAATCTAACGTTAAACGTGAGTCCAATCTTCTCCCTCTATATATACATGTACATATAAACACTGGATAGACTCTAGTTTCGGACAAACACAAGGCTCTGATAATTTTTAAAAAAAATCTGAAGAACTATGTTCAATACATTGTTAAGTAAATCATCAAGCTTTTATATAAACTATTTCTAATTCCTGTTTTTCAATGTTCCTCTATCGGCCGGGCTTTGCTCGAACCCGGCAAAGCGCGGAATTGTTAATCGCAAATTGGAATTTGGAATATAATAGAATAAAGTCTAGACAGAAAATGGCCGGACATAGAAAGCATTTCTCGTTTGCCATCTCCATCTCCGGCGGGACTACAGCTATTGCTACTAATAGAGAAACCCAAGCCTCACGAAGCCCCATCAAACGATCACATCATGCATATCTGTTTGTTTACCATGAGATTCTATTGATTTCCTAAAGACAGAGAAATTATAGAAATAAACAGACAATGGTAGTTGATTACTCAAAGTGGGATAAGTTAGAATTATCAGATGATTCTGATATTGAAGGTATGAAATCAATCACGGCTTTGCGTGATAACGAACTGAGCCCCGACAACCATTGATTGCCTATGACTAACTAAGATGTTCTAGTTCACCCAAATGTTGATAAGAATTCATTTATCAGATGGAAACAGAGAGATATCTATGAAAAACGTGAACAAATGAAGGCTAGGATTGAATATTTAAAGTCTTGCAATGAAATGAATGATGGATTGATTAAGAGAATAACTCAATTGATTGAAAGTTCAAAAGATGAAGTTGTTTTAGGTGATATTCAAAAGTCAGTCTCTTTAGCATGTAAAGGATTTAAAGATAGTAGACCAGGAGAGAGTGAAGGAAATGAAGAAGGTCCTAAATATGGTGATATGATTGAAAGTTTGTTGGTACAAGTGAATCAAGAGGTGGAGAGAGCAGGTGTTAGTGGGGCTTCGGAAAAGGAAAAGAAAACGATTGAAGAATTGAATAAACATCTTGGGAAATTGAATAAAGCTTTGGAGTTGGAGACAAAAGAATATAATGATTTAGTAGAGGAAAGAAGCAGACATATTATATCTGATGATATTCATACTGGATTTGATTCAACACTGATTAATAAAGAAATAAAAAATGAAGGCAACAAGGAGGTTAAAGAGACTATTGAAGTTATTAATAAAGGTAGTTCAAGTGGTACTTCCAGTGGTGCTCCTAGCGGTACTTCTAGCTCTGTTCCAAGCTCTGCACCTACATCTTCTCCTCTCTCTGATAACGACGTTAAGGCATCTCCTGATGCTATTGCTTTCTCTAATCTCCCAGCTGATAATCTTCAAAGATTATATAGCTTCCTTGATTCTCACCCTCATATTGTTAAAGAATCTGAAAAAGATGCTCTTATGATGGTAGCGTTCGAACAACAACTATCAAAAGATCCTCAACAACAGGCTAAAATGAAAAATACCGTTCATAACGCTCTTCTCCTACAATACTGCGCCACTTTAGGTCCTCAGGGCACAAGATTATTCTTTAGTAGAATTAGTAATAAAGACCATCCTGCTTTAGAAGCATTTAAAAAAGATGTTGATTTTACCTGTAACCACATTAAACAAAGATGTGAAATTCTTTCTTCTGCCCCACCAGAAGTAGAAGAAGAGGAAGTTGAACAAATTCAACTTCATGCTGTTGATCCAAATACTGAAATTGTTATTACTGTCCCGGAAGCTGATTCTCCTGGTCGTGCTATTTACAATCAACTCTCCTCTTCCTTACGCAAAGCAATTGAAACAAAAAAATTAGATGAAATCAACAAAGTCCTTGGTGATATGACCATTGAAGAAGCTGAAAAAGCTGTAGAAGACCTTAATACTTCTGGTGTTTTATCAGTTGAAGAAAAAATTTACGATGTAAATGAATGGCAAGCAGAAAAAGAAAAGATATTAAAAGAACAAACTTATAATGAATTAGAACAAAAAGTATTTGGCGACTCTCTTAATCCGTCATCATCATCTGCTCAAGAAGATTCAAATCCTCAGTATTTTCAAGCTAATGACGAAGTAGATTAATGCACTCTCTTTCCTTATCCTTCCCGCTTCATTGCCTCCGGCGGCCGGGCTCTGCCCGGACCCGTTGCTCCGAGCAAGCTCGGAGTTTCATATCTCGCTGCCTACAGTTACAACAAGAGAAGAGAAACATATATAATCTAGAATAACATTATTATTTAAATCACGATTAACAGAATAGATATATCGAATTATAAACCTATCTACTACTAGTACTAGTTGTTATGTCATGATAAATTCTTTCATCGCTCAGGTAAAAAGTTGACAGACCGAGGAGGGCGAGACAGGCACTACTTCACGACATTTCTGGGTTAGGGCTCTTTTTCAACATGAGAAAGCTTCATCAATTTCTTGCTGTTTGAATTGATATTATGTATAGTAACAAGTAGAGATCTTAAACAATGAATGTATCTGGTACTTTTAACGCTTTAAGATTATTTTATAGTCCCTGGCAATTTTTGCCTCAAATCACAGTATCGACTTTCAATCAAATTCCTATCCCTATTCCATCTAAAAATCCTAATAAGATTATTAGAGTGATTATCTTAGATAAGGATAATTGTTTTGCTGAACCTCATAAGAATGTTATTTTCAAAGATTATGAAGAGCATTTTTTGAAATTAAAGGAGAGTTATCCTGATGGTAGAATAATTATTGTATCGAATACTGCTGGTTCAAGAGATGATGTTGATTATAAACATATGCAATTGTTAGAAGCAAATACTGGAGTTAAAGTTTTAAAACATGATACTAAAAAGCCTGGTTGTTATGAAGAAATTATGAATTATGTTCGTGAAAAAGGACTAGCTGATGACCCCAGTGAAGTTGCAGTTATAGGGGATAGATTAATGACTGATGTTTTAATGGCGAACATAATGGGAGCAACAGCGGTGTGGATTAAAGATGGAGTAATACCACCTACGGGGATATTGTCGAAGGTTGAATATACGCTATATGATCGATTAAAGGGGGAGTAATGGATAGCAGCGAGGATTCTATTATCAATAAAGTAATGTCAACCAACCTGTAGAACATTGTGTTTCCAATTGCGAAGCCTGAATGCTGGCGATAATCAACAACGACGTCCCATATTTAAAACGAAAGATCTCCAGCATAAGCAAATTTTAGAAGCAACAATCTTTAAAACTACTTGGAGTAAAGATTAGAAGACTTCTCTCTATTCAATATCAAATAAAGCAATCCCATATTTACCCCTATCGGCTAGCTCTAAGCTCCAGCGGTCGGGCTCTGCCTGGATCCGTTATCCCCAGTTATATACTCGAGATGCTTATAGTATGGGAATTATATACATGGCAGTATATCAAATATATGAGATGAAAGTATATAACTATAGAATTATGTGATAATATGGCTGGCTATAGAGGTTACTAATATTCAGGTCGATCGTTTGCAATTGAATATTGGAATTAATTATAGATAGCTAGAAACTATATATGTATAAATAAATATATATATTATATATAAATCAAACAAACAAAGCACCCCTTCCGGCGATATATTCCATAACCACCACTCCATCTTTGCAGATCATCAAAATATCTATATTAGTTAAGATGTCAATATAGTCGTTACCACCAGATTGAAGATTAGGATCGATGATTTTGAGAGGGATTAAAATAGTATCAGGAATTCCATCAATAGCAGGAGCACGCTCTGATCTACCGTAATTATAGATAGAATGAGGTGGTTGAATAAATTCAAGATGGAACTGACCTTCAGCAGGATATGTGACATGAACCGTAACAGCTGAACAATAGTTCAACTGCAAGGCTCTAGCTGTTTCTTGTCGAGTTGTATGTAGAACAGTACGATGTTCATGTTAGCATTTTCTGCCAGCCTGAAGTTTATTTCACTGGCCAATAGGGCGTGCATGTTATTTTCACCCATTATTGTCAAAGTTAAACCGTTCGACTCTTCGTCTATATCAAATTCTTTAATTATGAAGCCAGCTTTGAATAGAAGATTCTCTAATGTCTTCAAATCTTTTTCTTAGTATGCACTTTTAAATGTGATATAATGAGAGTTGCTTTCTTCAGAAATTTGATTTAATCTTTCGATGTGATTTCTCCCTTTGAATTCAGATAATTGATGAACTGTTTTTTCACATATAATCTCCTCATTTTGAATTGAGAGTTGAGAGGTGGTGATCTTGTGTTCTACGTTTGAATCCATTGTGGAAGAGAAAGTAATGCATAATATATCAAAGTAGAAATTCAACAAAGAGTTGCAAAAGATAAATCAAGAGTTTGTGAATTCTTTTTCTCCATATAATTGAAAATAAAATTGGGTTTGGTAAACCTGAACCTTATAATATGGCCGCTGTTAAGATAATTTATTAACTATATTAATTGAAAATATCAATGAACAATATAATATATATATATTAATAACATGAGAAGGAAATCAATGAAATGATAATGATCTCGTAGTAGTGACTATGAACTAACAGCTTAATTGACGTTTTATGTGGATCATGAAAATTAACAACAGGAAAGGAGCTCTTAATTATACAGATTGTGCTCAAGTTATATATATGGTAAGTTCAAAAGCTTCGACCAAGTAAGATTATTTTTTCATATAGCGGCTAGGTTTGGCTATATTGATATCAGGATGATAATGTAAGATATATATTGAAGATTTGGCCGAAGATTTCATTTATTATACAATGTAATTAAGTGAGGTTGAAGATACAGATGGTAGTACTTTAACAATAGATGGGTTGGTACAAATACTATCAAAAGATTCAAAACCATTCATCATCCTTACTCAACTTGGTCAATTACAGCTTTACACTTAATATTACTATTATAGGGCAATTGAGCTTTTCAAAGGGCATAATATTAGATAGAACTGCCCCTCCCCCCACCTACTGACCCATCATCACCCACCATCTACCTCACTACGCGAGGAATTGTAAAGACCGTATAGATTTCATTCATTATGGGAAGGATAACGAAATTACATATATCTATAATTTGGTTATGAATATTTTCTTCATAAATAATAAATTATATACACATAATAATATATCATGGCTAGTTACATCAACTACACCAGCCTAATCCAACCGTTAACAGTTAATTGAAATTCAACCATTATATCGATATATATATATTTAATTCAAACACTAATTACAATATTCCACCTTTGATACAGTAAATCAACCACTACTTAATCAGCCCATTCTTTTAATATGTTCGTATTCTTCTCTATATATCGTATCTTTTGTATATTTGGAATCCATATTTTAAACTTACCTCTTAAATTGACAACCCCTGCTTATATCAGCTTATCGTGCATAATGTGTAGATCACTTCACCCCATAATCACGTACGAAGTTAAGCACCAAAAGTTATACGGATAAAACAGTTTAAACTGCTAATATCTATGATTTTATCTACTAATATTAAAGGATAAGTTGTGCATATTTCTTTATCATAAGTTGAACAGGGTATTGTTGATTTTGGAGTGGCAGCGTTCCATATTAACATTATGCTGGGAAATACGCATATTGGATACTTCTTGAAAATTATGTCAATTCAGATGGTATGGCAGAATTTAACCTATGGGGGTTCAAATTTATAGAAGGTTCTGGTATATCTCTTTTGAGCAGGCTTTGAGTAACTTATGGGAAGTTAAAAAGAATATATAAATAAGGTTGAAGCTCCTAGATCTTTTCCTCGTTCTCTTTTTCTCTTTACAAGAGAAAGCCATTATGATTCGTATTATTGTTGGATTTATACTTGGTATTCTCGTATGCTTATTTTGCCCTCATTCAACTGATTTAGCAGTCTTCAGCAGGAAATGTGAAAGAGCTTTCCAAACTCACCTTTTCCACCAAGAACCTTTTTATAACGCTTCATACAATATTAGTGAAATTCTGGATTCATTTTTAGTTACTGTTGAGCCAATTAATAAAGATACTACTATTTCTATTACTAAAGTTGAAGATTCATCCACCAACATTAGTGATACCAGTATGACCAATGTCGACTATTCTGCTTCTTCTACTATTCACGATGGAAACACCAACTTATTACTTTCTCTTCTTTCAATTGATTTCAATTTTATGCTCTTTCCTTTACTTCTTGCAATTCAGTATATTAATTATAAGTATATTCACAATTATCTTATGAAATTAAGAAGTATTGAAAAGATCACTAGAGCTGATGTTAGTGATGATGAAATCAATAGTAACACTCAATCAAGTATGAATGAACATGAAGTTAATGGTAGCAATGATAACATTTACAAAGAATTCCTTACGATTACTGAAGCATGGAAATCAGAAGCATCTTCCACACCACCATCACTATTATTATCTACAGGACAATCTTCATCAGAATCTCCATCCGAATCTTCATCAGAACCATCTACACCCCCGGCAGCTTCTCAAGCAATTCCGCCAGTAATATTTTCAGAACTCGAATCAACCTCATCTCTTGCTGAAAAATTTCTTCAATCTCCAATAAATAAACTAAGTAAAGTTAGAACCCATGTGAAGGCCATTCTCACATGGTAAGCAGCAAAGCTGGCAAATTACGTGAAGACTATGCTCACGTAACAAGATCCTATCAATTCGACAAATTGAACTACAACTACAACAACAACTACAGTTACCAAAAGAACTCCAATAACCACAACAAGGTTCAAAATCCTCGAATATATCTCAAATGAATGAATCACCCTAATTCGAATTGTACTGAGTATATTTTAATCTCTCATGCTTTCATGATAAACAAAATAACTACTAATTCTTTCTTTGTATATTATATAGTTTGCTAATAAATATTGACCCTAGCTAATTAATTAAGATATATTTCTTCTATAGATTACAACATAGTTAAGAATGCTTAGGTATGAATAATGAACATAGCTGGTAAATTGTATAACTGATAGTAATTCCTCGCTTCGCGAGGAACAACGGGTCCGGGCAGAGCCCGGCCGCTGGAAGCGATGGAGGTGTGTTTCACATTAGGTTTTATTCTATGGGGATACTTAATACAAGAAGTAATCGTCGATACAGTTAATTCATATTATTCGGCTATCACGTATTATATAAATATATAGTCACCTTAAATTCCCATAGCTCACTGAAATCTATATTTAAATTCCATCTGAAAGATCCACAACTCTCCACCCAATTTATGATATCTTGAATCATAACTCAAGCTAACTGGAAATTGCCGTACCATAACTTTTAATGTTCAAAAATACGCAACGATAAGCAATAAGCTTTAAGCTTGATAAAAGCGGTGGTGGTTGTTAACTTAAACTGTTAATTTATAAGGCTAATCAACATAAGTTTTAACTAATTTCCATTAAATAAAGGGGCAATTTTTGCATTGGTACTTTACTATTCATTCCGCAAAATCTACTACAATGAAATACAGCCCTAAAAATAATATACAAAATCGCCTCATCACCCCACCTTCTTCAGCAGAAATAGATGGTGAAGAAATTCATATCAACAAAAGTTCAGAACTCACTCCTGAGGAACTAATCAACAAAATATTACACATTATAAAGGCAAGAGATATTGGTTACATAAAATTTGATGTTAAGGATTCTAATCTTGAAGAATTATATTCAGGTTTGGATGAAAAAGGTGTGAAAGTGAAAGAAACTTTGACCAAACACTCAGGTATCATTGAATTAACTTTAATGCCAACGAGCCCTCTTCATAAAGATCTGTCTGATAACACAAAAGGCGAAATACTTATTAACTTAAGGTTGATCAACCCTCATATTGATTATACCCCGCGAGGTGACTTCGAAGGTGAATTACCACGTCTAGGCAAGGTTATAGAAAGTGATGGTGGCCTTACTTGGATACCCCGAAATGGCGGCGTCCCGGTAATGGTGCTTGAAG
>JAJMID010000189.1:0-22068 GCA_030583405.1 Sugiyamaella americana
CGTTGTTCCTCGCTACGCGAGGAATATTTAAAAATCGTTGAGCTTTCATCGCGTAGCGAGGAACAACGGGTCCGGGCAGAGCCCGGCCGCCGGAGGCTTTTGAGGTCATAGTAAAATTACATTTTATTACAATGATAGCTAGTGTCATTAATAGTCATTAAATCGTGAATAGTGTGAGGGTGAGGGTGAGGGTGAGGGTGAGCGAGAGTGAAAGAATTTATCGTGGAATTCCTAATGCTTCCAAATCTTCTTGCAATTCATCTTCATCTATTGGTTTCATTTCTGGTGCAGCAGGAAACCCTATGTATTTACTAATTCCTTCAAGAACAGTTATTTCTTGATTGCTGGACATTCTTTCTCGAATTTGGGATCCTCTACTTGATGCAATTCTATATCCATATTCAGGTGCTAATGCATCCATTGCTCTTCTTTCTCTGTTCACTTTATACCATTCTTCGGTTGTTTGTAATAATAATTTAACTCTTGAATCTGCTTGATCTTTAAGAAATTGTTGATGTGCTTGTGTTCTCATTGCTGTACTGACTCTAAATATACACTGTCGTTGGTAATTGCGTCGGTTTTGCGCTAGGCGGATCTTTTCATCTCTTATATGTGCTAATTGGGCGTAAAAGTGTTCCAGTTCTGGATGTGAACCATCTGCACACATTTCTATCTCTGCGATATATCGAGACATTTTATCATCATGTAGTTGATCACGCAGTTTCGCGAAATCAATCTCGATTTCCGTTAATAAAGAAACTGCTTCTTGTCTTCTCTTTTGGATTAAATCATCTTGATCTGAATCATCATCAGCATCAGCATCAGGATAGGTATCAACTTCAACGTCAACGTCGCCATCACCATCACCATCACCATCAGCTTCGGCATCATCACCATCATCACCACCATCACCTTCTTCACCATCACCACCAATCTTGTCATTGACATCCACTTCAGTAATATTAATTTCAGGTTTCACAATCTTATTATCAGCATCCTTTTCTTCATTATCAATTTCATGTTCACCATTAGCATCAAGTATATTTTCATTTTCATCATCATTTTCTATTTCTTTTACATCTTCTTCAACATTTTTATTCACTTCTGTGGTTAATTTCACCTTAACTTCAACTTTTGTTTCTCCATTTATCTCTAACTTTTCTTTAATAATATTATTATTTTGCCGTAATCCATTTTTATTCCCATTTAATTTTGAACCACGTTTCGAGTGATTTAGATAGTTGTTTTGATTATGCCTATGGTGTTCTTCCTTGTGATTGTGATTGTGATCCTGTTCTTCATTTTCCTCTTCATCGTCTTCATTATCGTCTTCATTTAAATTTGATTCATCTAATTTACTTCTTTTATGAATTGCTTGCAAATCTTCTGATAATTTTCTTTTCTTTGATTTTACTGGAGTATCTTTGTTATCTTCTTCTTCTACCTCTTCTACCTCTTCCATCTCCTCAACCTCATCTTCTGCAACTTCTCTTAATGTAGGTGATGAAGGTACTATTGATGACTTTTCTTCTTCTTCATCCTCCTCCTCTTCCCTTTCTCTTCTTCTTATATTAATCTCCTCTTCTAAAAGATCTAAATCTAATCGTTCAGTTTCTGCTTCTGAATCATCCAACTCACTCAATTCCGAAGAATCATCTAAGAATTTATGAGATAGAATTTTTTGATGATCTTCTGATAATTTATCATCAATTTCATTTGTACTATCATTTGTATCATTCACTTCATTCTTGTCCACCACTTGAGTTTTCTTTTCCACTTCCACCTTCTCTCTCTCCCTCTCTAACTTAACCACATCTCCATCTCCATCAACTTTACCATTCATATTCTTCTCTTTAATCTCTTCCTTCACCTTGAAAATTAATCCTTTAGTGCTTCCCGTCATCATCATATATTCAACTTTTCATTACTGAGATTTGTTAGATTATCGTCAAATTTTGTCCAACACCCACTCTACCTACTCTCGTACACACCTCTTGTAAAGTCAATACCCCCAATCAACTTACCTTAATCGATCCTTATTATATCTTTACAAATTTTAATTCAAATTTCTCTTTAATTCAATCAATTTATCTCTCAAGTTCTTATGAAAAAAATCTTTTAACACTAAACATGCTCGGGGTTTAATCGTTCTACTCTTCTTAACTCTAAGTAATTTTAAGCGGCTGTCAAAGAAAACAAACCATTTACTCCACGCGCACATCGGGATTAGAGGTTAGGGTGGTGGGTGAGAATGATGTAGCCGCGGAGGGAAAGTGGGTTTGGTGCGAGAAATAGTGGTGGGAGTAAACGGTGTGAGTGTAGAGGACTAGTAGTACAATAGAACGGAAGGACGGTAGGGTGAAGTGGTGACTGTGACTAGCAAACAGCTAAGTACACCTAGTCAGAGCAAACGTTACCATAGTGAAAATATTATTTTTAGAGCCACATCGATTCTTGATTGAAACCCCAGAATCTCCGATGAAAATACTCAGTAGAGAGTAGAAAGCGGATTTTTGTTGTTATTGACAAATAATTATCATTTTTATTAAAGTGTAAAAATTGACTCGCTGTGGTTCGAGGTGATAACTTGGTTACCTGGTTGGTTACTTGGTTAACTATCAGACCCTGATATGTAGGTTAATGCATAATGTAATGTACGATAAGATAAGAGAGGATTTTTATGCGTAAGGTAAGGTAAGGTCTAGTTATAGTTGAGTAGATGTGGATATGATTTTATTAATTTAATTAGAGTAATAATATGAATTAAGAGTAAAATATAAATGAAATTACTAAATTATATAATTGATAAAAAGTTTTATTTTGTTCTCACGATCTAGTTTGCTATCTATTCATCGATCTCTTCTACGATCTCTTCTGCGACCTCGTCTACGATATTCTTTCTCGTCCTCCTCTTATTGACTTTCAACTACATCATACATCCTACTGCCTACTTTACAGCCACTTTACCTTTACCTCTTTCTCTCTTTCCCCTTTCCACAACTCAGTTTAAACTTTTCATTTAATCATATGATCTAGATCATCATTTTTATACCCACTTATATAACAATGTTTTGGATATTTTATTTAACGGGCAATGTATGATTGTTCGTGATTTATATAAGGCGGGGGTTTTAATATAGATAATCCTACGCTATTGTTCAAGTAAGACAATATATATAATATAAATTTAAGGACATTATTTAAAATTTAAAGCCGAGTTAAAGATTGCGTATATAATTTAAGTTATTTATTTAGCTAACTAACTATCGATGAGTGGATGTGGAAGAGGATACATCATCACTATTTCGCCCGTAACTTAACTGTAATATGGAAAATTAGTCCTTGAATATATAGTATTATAATATATAGTAATACGGATCCATAATTCTCACAAAAGCTCAGACGAAGAATGATCCGAACAGTTCTTTTGAATTAACCTTAATGTTAACTCTAAACAAACAATGGTGCCGCCGATATTAAGCTATTGCGGGTAGGTGGCTAGGGCTTGGTACGGAAGATATAAGTACGAGAAAGGATATAGTTTGTTTAGTTAGTATCAGGATTACAAGCGAGGGAAAAGAATGGTAATTACGCCCTAAAATTTAGGCATATAATAAATACGCCGATATTTCAATTGACAAGATTGCATGGGAGATATATACAGATATAGTTCATTATATGTAATGTGATTCAAGCTTCTAACTTCCAACTATCTATGATATACAAACAATTTAACTTTATATTCCTCTGTTTATTCTCTACCTTATCATGGTGTAACGTACTTCCTCCCCGCGAAGCGGGGCAACGGGTCCGGGCAGAGCCCGGCCGCCGGAGGCGTTGTGGGGATGGGGATGTATCAACCCATACCCTATAATTTTCGTTATCGTACGTTATATTTTGCATAAAAAAGTCCATGTATATTGATTGCGTAACCCGATGTCATTTTAACCCTCTTCTTCACTTCAGGTGTGTATGAGATATTTTTAGAATTTATGCAATAATATCTGATATATACATAAAAAGTATCGAAACATAACCCATTAATATTTAATATTTACTATGACAACCACAAATTAAATCAATCAATTAAATTTTCAGGAAAACGGCAAAATAACCATTATAAGAAGGGTGATTAGAATTTGGAGAATCGAACTTAGTGGATAGTGTGGCAATAGAAGTTTGGTTTTGTTATATTTTATTTAACTTTGGTAGTTAATATTTTTTATTTTAATTTTTCAGATTGGTTATTATGAGATTCAGTTATAAAGAAGGTATTATCTATAAAGTTGTATAGAGTTTTTACGTTGATTTTGATATAATAAGGGAATAGATAGGATTAAGTAAATAGTAGATTAGAATTGGATTAATTTCATCACCCAATAGCCAACACTTAAATGCATCCTCAAGTCCTTTTAACCGGTTCAACTGGGTTCATTGGATCTCATGTTCTTGATCTTTTAGTTAAATATCAATATCATATAATAGCAGTTATTCAAAATATAGATCAGGGCCTTTTTTATAAATTAAAATACCCTAAAGCAAATATTGCATTTATTGAAGTGCCAGATATTTCTCAAGATAATTGTTTAGATTTTATTTTCAAATTAAATCCAAATATTCGCTATGTTATTCATACAGTACAAGCACAAACTCCCTGTAGTGAATATTCAATTCATAGAGAAAGTGATAAGAATAATGAAAGTGATAAAATTAATACACAAGCAGCAAATGAATCAAATTGTCCATATCATTCACCATTTTTAGATGATCGAGAAAAAGATAATGCATTATTTGAACCAAGTATTAGAATATCTCATAATATTATCAATGCTATTGACAAATATGGATCAAATGTACGTAGTGTAGTTTATAGTTCATCATTTTCAACCATGATATCTCAACCGCCAAGATTTAATGATTCTCGTAAAGTATACACCATGCGAAATTTCAATGATATAACTAGAGAAAAGGCCCGTCTTAATTGCTATAATTCATATATTGGATGTTGTACATTTGCCGAAGATGCTCTTTGGAAAAGATATTCCGATATATTTCCCAGATTCACATTAACAGTTATAATCACACCTATCTTATTAGGACCAATTATAAATCAATTATCTGCAAAGTCTGATTTCTCCCTTTATCAAGCATATAAATTATTAACTGGAACACCACCACAATCACCAACAGAAATCCAATCGCATCATTATAAAATCAACAATATTCATAAAGAAGAATATTCATTAAGTATAAATGAAAAGCCAGTAATTAATACCAAAGTATCCACGCCCACCGCCACTACCACCAATCCACTCTCAAGATCCAATTCCACCAAATCAACTAAATTAAAACCAACCAAACTATCAAGAAGCTCATCAATCTCATATAATTCCAAACATACGCCATCACCAATAATAATAAATAATGAAACAAAAAAAATCCGTGAATTTGCATACCCATTTTATGTAGATGTTCGAGACGCAGCCACAGCACATGTCCGAGCAATACAATTGATCCCCCCAGAAACAGATAGATGGTTCATTGTAGCTAATAACGTTTCTGTTCAACAAATAGTAGATATAGCAAGAAATCAATTCCCATCAATAGCCGATCGGCTTCCAACAGGAACTCCCGGTCAAGGAGAAGAAACAGTCACAAATCAATGTTCATTTGATATTTCCGATACTGAATCAATTATTGGAATTCAATATAGAAGTTTAGAAGATACCGTTCAATCCACTTTTGAAAGTTTTCTCAATAACGAGCAAACTAATGAGTTTTATGATTAAAATTATTTCTACCTAATAATATTTATCTCATCCTCCCCTCCCTTCCCCCTCCATCGCCTCCGGCGGCCGGGCGCTGCCCGGACCCGTTGCCGCGCTCCGCGCGGACAAATATAACGTATATCTACTAAATCAGTTGTAATTCCGCGCGGAGCGCGGCAACGGGTCCGGGCAGGGCCCGGCCGCCGGAGGCGATGGAAGGGGGAGGGGAGTTTAACGGGGAATATCTTTTGTCCAATCAAAATCATGCCATATGGAATCAATGAAATCTCGATCAGATGAATATTTGGTCCAGTGAGTGGATTGTCGGATGAGGATTGGATCAATTCGAAGCATACCTCCTATGACATCTCTTGCAAATCGATCTCCTTTTGGCCAGAGAGATGTATTTTCAACAATATGTCCTATTCCTCCATTGATATTAAACCATACGTGGAAATATGGTGCTTCTTTTGCTATACTTGTACGGAAGATGTATTTTGAATCTATGTTTTGCGTTGCATCTGTTGGCTTACGGGTGTCAATTATATGTCTGTGATTACTCCATTCTTCAGCAGATGATATAATTGCCTCTTGAAAGAATCCTGGTGCTGACTGTAGAAGATGGTAAGGAACAGGAACTGCAAATATGGATGCATGTAGTTTACCGGATCTATTTACTGCATTTTCGTAGAATATAACTCCCTTTCGTTGTTTATGCCACATTTGTGTAATACATTTCATAAAATTACGAATTTCTTCCCATTCATCATCGTTACATTCAAGAGTATTAGTATAATGATCCATTGGTATGATGGCAAGTGTACCTTTAACAATTGCCGGTTCAGGTGCAATAGCTAAATATACTTGTGTTGCAATAGATATAGTTGTAGTTGAATTATTAGCTTCCTCAAGACATAATTTACAATCGGTAATTGATTCATAAAGCTTTCTTGTCTTTTCTATCATTTGATTTTGGGCATTCTTTTGTGATTTTTGTGCAATTTCTGCTAATTTATCTGCATTATCTGCCAGATAATCAAGATCATTTATATATCCTCCATCTTTAGATATTTGTTCTGCCATTTTTAAATCTAATCGATCATTTCGAGTATTTAATTCTTCTCTTAACATATCTTGAACCGTAGGATCTGATGGTGTATCTGATTTAGGAAGTGTTTTGAATCGGCTATCAATAGGGGTACCTTTGGTTTGATTAGGATTCTCTTCAGAGGGTAGTAATCTATTTGAGAGTTCTTCATATTCTCGTTTCAGATCTTCTACCTTATCATTATTACCTTGTAATTCAGCTTTAAGAATAGATGCTTTTATTTTGTTTAAATCATTAATAGTAGGAAGAGTAGCAATAGGAATTAAAGATGGTCGTGATTGATTAGGTTCAGTTATATCTGATACTTCTCCATCGTCAGGACTAACTGATTGAATATGTTCATTAGGAGTTTGAGGTGTTGATTTAGGTAACGCAATTGTAGCAGTATTAGATTGGATTCCATTAGAATAGAAATTGCCAGTATCTTCAGTAATTACCCAATCTCCATCTTCGGCACTTTCTTCAATTTTTTGCTTTTTATGTGGTGTATCTTTGTCTTGATATTCTCTCTTAGTATTACTGTTGCTTTTTTTATAATCTTCTTTCTCATCGTTATGACTTTGATCGCTACGACTCGAATGAGTATACTTATCTCTACCGTGCCTATCTCTACCTTCATATTTATGACGACTATCTCTATGCCGACTACTATGACTGCTATGATGACTGCTATGATGATTGCTATGATGATTGCTATGATGATTGCTATGATGGCTGCTTCGATGGCTGCTACGATTATCATTATCTCTATCTCTATCTCTACTATCTCTATAATTCTTTCTGTTATCCTCTCTGTGAGACCTATGTGTAGAATTAGATGATTCTTTAGTAGAAATTCGAGCCTCTTTATCGCCGTCTCTATGAGACCTATGTGATTTTGAATCAGACAATTCCCTTGTAGTTATTCTCCTAACTTCTTCTTCTGACATCTTTGACGAATGTAAAACAATCGCCGAAGTTCGCAATGAAGATATCAAAATGAAAGCCTCCAATTATGCGGCACAAAATTTCGATTTATAGTATCGTATAGTAACTTGTATTATTTTATAGGATATATTAGGCAAATAAAATTTTACTATTACTAATTTGATCCTTTTACTTCTATTTGATTTTTCACTAAATATCTACTACTGCTAAGCTTGTCAATGAAGGCATTTAAAGATCGTCCCTGCATAACCTAAATGTGAGCCCCAACCAAGTCTTCTCTTCACGCCAATAGCTTCACCAATATTGGTCACTTATTTCAATCAATAATGTCAAAATATTGGTGTAAACCATGTCAGGTAGTAAGTAGCTTAATTGATCTCCCTATGTGTACTTTACTAACTTAATAGTTTGTGGTTGATACTAAAATTGGTCGCTCACAACATGAATCAACTTGGAAACATAAGTCAAGTATACAAAAGCAATTGAGCTTACTTCATAAGGAGAATCAACAGAAAGAAAAAGATTTAAAAGATGCAGCAAGAGTATTGAATGAAATTGAAAAAGAAGTTGAATCTGAAAGAAAGCCAAATAGAGGGGTGGAAGCTAAATCAACAGAGAAGACAATTAGCTCTAGCATTATTAAGAAACGAGAACGAGAAAATACTCAAGATTTCTCCATTACCGAAATTAAAGATCCCACACCAGAGCAACCAAAGAAGAAGGTTCAAGTCAGAACATCAAAAGGATTACCTAATAGTTGGAAAATTGAAGATAAGATTTTAGTACCAGATGATATTCCTAATGTTGTTACTACTACAAGTTCAATTAAAAAAGAAGAACAGGATAATTCGGCAGTTGTAACAAAGACATCTTTATTTAAGAAACGCAAACCAAAAAGTTGAAGAAGATGAGCGTATTTATCCAAATCTAGATCCATGTCCTTAAAAGTGCATAGTATACGGTATTAATTTTAACTTTTAAATTTCTTGACAATAGGTTATCATGAAATATATCTCAGAGATAATTTTAGATAACTTGGGAATTGTCCTTAAATAATCACTTAAGTATGCGATTTGCTCAATATTATTTAGTGAGTAAGATGATCATAAGGATATAGAAATCTTGTTATAATATACTATCTGTTTACAGTTGGAAATGTACAATCTCATATCTACCTCTTCTTCGCTGTAATTATATATATATAAAACTAATAAATAATTATTTTTGGTATTATGCAATCATTTAATTAGCTTAAGCAAGTTATAATTTAATATCTAAGTATTGTCATTCCATAGGTCAAGAACCCGCATACGCGATGATTCTCTAGATGATGTAGTAATTATGGAATATAAGTCGTTGTTTCAATATATCATCCAATCTTGTATGTAATTGATCTTCTCCATAGTTGATAAAGGAATCTTGGGGAAGTCTATATAATTAATTATCACATACTTTCCTCGCATAGCGAGGAACAACGGGTCCGGGCGGAGCCCGGCCGCCGGAGGCAGGATAATCGGAAGTTGCTATGTACAAATGAATTAGAAAAATTATACAATATATACATCATGATTTATGTCCATTCACGACTTTGACCACGAACAAGTTCGAGAAGTTTCCAACCTTTTGTTTCTTGATTATCCATATCTTCAGGAATTCGAGTCATTACCATTGCATAGGTTGTTAGTTGAATTGAATCTTCAACCCCAGCAGCAATTTCATTAGTTTTGATATTTTTATATAAATGAACTTCTTGTGCTCTACATCCAATAACAAAGACAGGAATATCAGCTGGCTGTAATAATTTAGCACTGAGGATATCAACACCTCTAATATCTAATACTCTACCAGCAGAATATAGTCCTTGTTCTTGATATTGTTTTGCAGATGCAGCCCAGATATTTAATGGTGCTTCACTTAACCATAATGATAATGTTTCTTTATCACCTTTAACATAAGCATCAAGAACTTCAGGAAGGATATATTGACGAACTTCTTTTAAAAATTCTTCTTGAGTGAAATTTGGATCCATTTGTTTAAATAATCTAATTACTTTACCACTTTCAGTTTCAGCAAAAAATGAACCAATAGTATCAGTGATTGATCTAACTGTTGATACTAAACCATTTTCAGATTCTTCATACATTATTCTTAAGTCGGATGCCTTTTTACCTAAAGTTGTCTTTTCAAAATCATCTTTCCAAGATTTTTCTGGTTTAGCAGTTTCATGCATAATAACACTATCACCAGCTTCAGGATTAGCTTTAACATAACGTTTAACACCAGTTTTAAGTTCTTCTTCTAATCGTTTCTTTTCTTCTAATTCTCTTCGTTTTCTACGTTCTTCTTTTTCTTCAAAACCTCCATATCTCATACTTGAGCCATCATCAATAACATCTTTTAAATTTTTGTACATTTCAGTTTGGCGAATTGGTTCTGTTGCTTTATCAACTGTATCAGCAGTTTTATTAACAGCAGTTCTAGTTGTTTTCATTATTGGTGAATCCCAGGCATGAACAGCAGCAGTACCAACTACTTTACCAGCCTTTTTGAGTGTATCACCAGTTACTGAAGATGCAGTTGATGTTGAAGATTTAGCTTTATCAAGTGCTTCTTTTGCCTTCTTATAAGCACCACTTTCGGCCATTCTACCTGTTTCATCTTGTAATGCTTTAATATCACTTTGTAATTCTTTACTTTTACTCCATTCATTTTTAAATGTATCTACAAAAACTGAAAATGGTGATTTTTCATTTTGAGGATCAGCATTAGAAGAACGTGATGAATGAAATGATGATGATAATAATAAATGGGATGTTGTTGGTATAATTCGGCGATTAACTGATGTTAAACGACGAACTGAATTAAGTTTTATTGATTTTGTAGTTAACATGATGATAGTAATAATGATAATGAAATGTTTTTTTGTTTCTTTCTTTGTCTCCTTTTCTCTCTTTCTTTTCTCGTTTCTCTTTTCTCTTTTCCCTTCTCTCCTCTCTTCTTCTTTCTAATCTATGTACAAATTCTTATATTCGTCGCCTCCTCTGACTCTAAATCTAACTTCTAGAAAATTAAATTTCATCCCGAAATTCTCCACTTGAAAAATCCCATCTCTTCTCTCTTCCTTACCCTATTAATTTCTTACTGTGGTTAGGGTACTCCCTGCTCCGACTCCGTACCGACTCTTCCCCACCTCTCCTCCGCACCTCTTTTTGCCTCCGGCGGCCGGGCTCCGCCCGGGCCCGTTGTTCCGAGCAAAGCTCGGAATTATATATCTCTTCCATCTTACCGCTATATAATTTAATTGTGGTCCTTGTGCAAAAAAATAGCTAGGGATATCTGCCACCTCTTCACAATGGTACTGAAACCTGCTTCCTCCCAACTCTCGATAAACTACTACTCAAAGCGATTATTATTGCCTTTACACATGTTCTATAAGTCAGTAATCTACGACTAACTTAAATCTAATTATATCTATAGAATAACGTTGTGTAACGTTATTTATAAACCAAATCTCCCTCTCCCCTTCCTATTGCCATCAACTAAGCACTTACTCATTTCAAATCTCAACCCTGGTTTCATTACTTACCTAAGGGTCTGGTGTAGATCGCCAATCCGCTGCATTAGCAGCCTGGACCCTGACGCTCGGGGGCTATCAACGGGTTGACAGGATAACAGTTCCCCAGAATATGGAATATTGTACAGAGTTATCCCTCTAAAAGCCATATTTTATCTAATTAATATAATCTTTACTTATAACTAAATAAAATACTTCATATTTTACACTCTACTCTCTGAAAGCGAGCGTATGTGGTATAGCTATACTACCTTCTCCGATATTTATATCAACGATTAGATTAACTTAATGTGAAACGATCTTGCATCGCTTCCTCAAATCTCCACTTTATGTTCTAACTACAGTATTTATTATATACTATATAAATTATATAAATTATATAAATTATAAAATATACTATAACCCTACAACGTTTACTAAATACTAATATATATTACCACAATATAACAACTCAATTACGTATATTCATGCTTATTGCTTTCATATCTTTCTATGGACGTAGTCCCCTCACAGCTACACTTCAGCTTGTACTTAATTATTCAGACATTGCATATTCTAAAACTATAAATTTAATAATATCGAAACAAAGCTATACAATAGATACCCATATCTCCTATCATCTTATAATTGATTATTATCTTTTCAACTTCTTCAAGAACCATTGTCACTAATTCTAAACCTCTAGCTCATCATCCCACGAATAAACCTAACCCATATTTGATAACGCTTTCCTGCCGTACTACCATACTGCCATACTACCACCGCTATATGCGTAAATATAAAATATAATAAAGTCTGATGATCATCGTAATCTTTTTTACAGTGTAAGATATTTAAAGAAAGCTTTGATTACTAAAGTAACAACAGTAAATCAGTTCAGGCGCTGAACTACGTGGAGATATTTTCTGAATGTACAAGATAAGTTATTAATAGAAAGGTTGATATAATATTGTAAATTTTAAGGTAGAAGTAAGTGAAAATTGGACAAGTATGAAAGAAAGTTAAGAAGGCAAAGACTAACTATAGAAGATTTAGCATAAGAGATTGTAAAATATTTGCTAGAGAAAAGCGTTAGATAATATTATCTATCGCATATAATTAGAAAAGAGCTCTTACCTCTTGTCTCTCATCTCCTACTATTTATTATTCATTTGGTTATGTGTTTCTTTAGTTAATTGTTTTATTTCCGAGTATATTGCATTTTTTTTATCAAATAGCACTATGGGGTCACGTCAGGATGATAGTGATGTTGTTGTAAGTTTAAATATCAGTGTTATCATTTCCCAGAAACTAACTGTTGTAGCTTATAAATGGATCAACTCATAACCATCGTCGTAAAGTGAAACCAAATTCTGATTTTAAGTCTTTAGATAGATATTCAAGACCAGCAACAAAACCTCAACCGTTTGTGTTTAAACCACCTCCTCCAAGGATAGAAGAACCAAAAGATACAGATTTATTTCCAAATAAAAGAGTACATCGTAAGATAGGTAATAGTCATAGTCCACAGAATACTTTAGGTGGTAATGATAATTCAACTAGTCTAGGATCATCTCCAACATCTAAGAGAGTAGGTAGTAATAGCTCTTTAACCTCAGCTACTGGACGTTTAGTAATATCTGATCATAAACAACAACAACAACATACTGAACAAGAATCTAATAAAAGGAAATTTGCTCTTCTTCAAAATACTGTTAAAGAAGGCGGTAGGGGTAGTAGCTCAAGGGCGGTGGATTTATTACGAAGTCATTTAGTAACAAAGAAAATAAAAGATGAAAAGTATGAAGGTAATAATTCTAAAGGTGATGATTCTAAATTACTATCTAGAGGGATGGCGATTAACCGTCGCGAAGTAGAGCTTCATAATCAACGTCAAAAGGAATTAAGACGTGAATCTATGTTTGGTGGACAAAATAAGGCAGTTGTACAGGATAATTCAACAGCTTCTTCTAATCGTACGAGAGTTGGTTCCCAGATTAATAACATATTACATTCAGGCATAATAGCAAGTCATTCAAAACCAATTACTCCAAGTTATAGAATTAAAGTTAAAGCATGCCAATTAGGTCCTTTTATAATTGATTGTCACAATGTTTATGTTAAAATTATTGATAAACCATTGTCTAATTCGAAATATTCTCCATCAGGAATTAGATGGGAATTGGAATGTTCAAAAGAAAATTATATTTCAAGATATCCTGATTTAGCTTTAGGTTTTGGCTCTTTATCTACTATATATGAAAATGATATTGAATCAGTTAGTGCTTTTAAACAAAAGGATGAAGTTGAATTGTTTTTAAAGGTAACTACTAGTTCAAGGAAAACTATTTATAAGGGGAAGGAAATTCCAATAGAGCATTATTATTTTTGCTTAACTAATGTTATTACCGGTAAAGTTGAAGAATTTATAGAGAATTTAAAAGTACGCAAGGGGAATGTATTGAAATGTGATGAAAATTATATGAAGATGTTGAAGATGCGTTTAAAACCAGTTGGTTATAAGAATCGAGAGAGGTTGGTTGGGGAGGGGTTTGAAGGGAGGAGAAGGCTTGTACCAGTACCGTCAAGGGCTTCTGTTGATTCATCGTCAACTATGGGAACATCTCCAATATCAACGTTAACAACTCCGTTAAAACCATTAGTAGGTAGATTAGGAGAATCATCTAAACCATCGGTACTTGTTTTAAAAGATCCAAGAGGGGAGAGAAGAGATGAAGATGAAAAGGAAGAGGGAGAGGAAGGAGAAGAGGAAAGGGAAAAGGAAAGGGAAAAGGAAAAGGAACAATCCCTTGAAGATACAATTTCAAAATACAACTCGGAATTATCTACTCAAATTTCAAATTTATCTTTAAAATCAACTTTTCTTTATAAATTTCCTGATAATAAATCTCTCGATATAACTCAATTAGATTATAAAAGTCTTAACGATATGGTATTTGTTAATGATACAATTATCAACTTATTTTTACGAGTATCACTGTTCGAATCAAACTATTTACAATCAACTCATCTTTTTAATACATTTTTTTATGATAAATTAAGTCAAAAAGATGAATATGGTAGACCATCATTTGAAGGAGCAATGAGATGGACTGCTAAAGTTGATTTATTTTCTAAAAAATATGTTATAATGCCAATTAATGAATCAATGCATTGGTATGTTGCAATTATATATAATTTACCAGCAGTATTAGAAGTTAAAGATAAAGATAAGGATAAGGAGGAACAAGATGAAAAAGATCAGATTGAAGATTCTCGTGAATTAAGAAATCGAACCATTCGTACTCGATCTAAATCATTAAATGATGAAAAGTCGCCAATCATTTTCATTCTGGATTCTTTAAAAGCAAGCCAAGCTCGCAGTAATCAAACTGCTAAGAAAATTCGTGATTTTCTTATAACTGAATTACAACAACGAAAGAATATTAAGATTAGTAAAGATTTAATCAAATCTAAATCGGTTGCTGTACCTCAACAGGATAATTATTGTGATTGTGGTCTTTATGTTATTCATTATATTGAAAGATTTTTATCTGATCCTGAAAAATTTGTGACTTTTATGACATCAGCAAAGGATAGAAAAGAAGTAGAAGAAATATGGGATCAAAAAAGTATGAAAGATAAACGATTGAAATTAAAATTAAAGGCTCTAAAATTAGAATCTATTAGTAGAGGTGAATTATTAGATGATGATATATTACAATTAGAAAGACAATTAGATGAAGCAAATGGTGATTATTCATCTAAATCTATAACTACTACCGGAAATTCAACGCATATCCCTTCTTCCCCATCTAATCACAACCAACCTACCATCAATTCATCACACCCCTTTGAATCATCTACTACTCTAGCACCACCAAGAAGTACAACTACAACTCCTATTCTTTCTCCTCGTCCTTCTCCTCATCCTTCTTCCGACACTGATCTAGTTCAGAAAAATGAAAATGATGAAAATGATGACGATATAATGGTAGTTAGTTCTTCACAAATTAGAAATCTTGGTGCAACTAGAACTTCAAAACGTATAGCATCTAGATACCAATAAGTTTTTATTATATTATATTCCATATATTTTTATATATTTATCTTTACGATTTACGAATATTCATTCTATTTATTTCACCCTTCCTCTTCCCTCTCCTCTTGCCTCCGGCGGCCGGGCTCTGCCCGGACCCGTTGTTCCTAGCTTCGCTAGGAATGGCTTATACGAGTCCCCGGCGGACTTCACACTTTTCATATTTTATGCTCAAGGTCTAGCCTTGTCCTCCCTCCCTTCCCTTCTCTCCTCTTCTTACCTGCTGCCTATACCGCCTTTCACTGTATTTTCAGTGATAACTTGAATTGTTCTTAACGCCGCACTAGCAGCCCTTATTTTACGGCTACGCTAGTTGACTGACTAACTATAAAAACCTCACAACCCCCCAAAAAAACTTCTTCTTTTAATCAACACTTTCCTTCCCAGGATTTGCTGTATGATAAGATTATATTACTAGGATATCAACTTAAGCTGTTTTTTTTCATTATAATGGAATAATCAAATATCAATATTGAAATTTCATCTAGAAAGATATCTTTCATTTGTTCATAATGGTTTTATCATTTATTCTCTTTGTTTTGTTGGGTTAAGAGGTTCCAACTCTTTGTCAATATATCTCTGGTGGTATAATTTGGAAGAATTTTATGAGAATAAATTTTATAGATTTTATGAATGTTTACATTTTCAGTTAATCGGAATAGGGTAAGAGACGTGGTCCGACTCTATTGCTCTATTAACACTATCTTCCTTTTTCAATAGTATGGTTTACTTGTTCATCAGTATATGGTATAGTATGTTGGAAATTAGATTTATTTGATCAGAATATTCTATTATACTTTTATGATGGTGATCACTCTTGTATGGGTAGGTGGTTGAATATCATTAAATAATCTTAAGAATATTTGTTTGTTTTATTATAATCATTGTTCATGGTATTTATTGCTTTTGATGTTTCATGTTGTTCTTATATGCTGTTGTTATATGAATAGGTACCGATATTACTGTTGATTGTTGTTATCATGTGTGGATATATTGTTAGACTACCTCGGAGGTTTCTCGGACTTAGTGATACCTAATGGAGATGATGATGGTGGTGATGTTAGTAATTGTTGCTCATGATACCACTAGAAGGGATATAAATGGTGTTATAAGTACTGTTGTTAGGATTGTACGTTACTATTGTGATTGTATTTGTTGCCATCGTTACTATCGTCACATTCACTATTATTGTTACTATTATTTCCTCTCTTATTGTTTTACTAATGTTCAATTGTATTTTACTGATACCATTTTTACTTCCTTCTGTTAAAGATACCCTCATATTTTCTCTTCTATGCTCTTATTAATTAAACTGTAAATGAAAGTCGAAAATAAGAGTATAATACTACTGTTGCTACATCTAATGATCTCCTATACACAATCATGGATAAAATTATATTATTAAACTGTTAATTTTCATTTTACAGTTGTTATAATCAATTCAATTAAGATGTTAAAATATCAACCACAAATACCTCCTTCATTTCATACCCATAACAGTTTTTCTATTACCCACCTACACGCTCATTTACCTTTATTCTCTAAAGTAATTTAAATACCTTTCCGTCCCATCCAATCCCCTTCAACCCCCTTCAATACCCTTCCATCCATTCTCGTCCCCTCTTTATCTAAACTTATCTTTGTATTTATCTATATATTTCATTTTAATCGGATTTAGGAATAAATTCATATAAACGGAGATTTTTCTTCTAGCCGCAATGCTTTCTAAGTGGATAATTTTCCCAACGGAAATTTTTCACGTCTGAAAGCACCGAAATATTTTAAGGATCGGGAGTGAACGGGGTTGCATGAGAAATTGTACGAATTGCGGATTTTGTTTAAAACAATACGGCCGGACAGGAGGATAAAAAAACATTAACATAAGAAGACTGAAGTTTGGATAGATTAATTTATATAAAGAAAATAGGAAAACAATAGGATTGATTGTAAATATAAAGGAAGGTTAAGACGTGTAAGTGTAGTAGTATAAGGTGGTGGGTTGGTTAATGGGAGTAAATATAAGCGTGTAGTGGTGGTGGTGTTGTAGCGTACGGAGGAAATACGGAAGAGGTGGATGTGAACATGGTCTGATAAGAAATGTTGAAAATAGTCTATATAAATCCCCCTTTTCTCATCTAACACGTTTAATAGATTTCAAAATGTCTATTGATTTTGAAAATGATCCGGAATTATATGGATTAAGACGTAGTCGCAGAGCTCATATAATTCCTGATAGATTTCAAGTCGAAGAAGATTCCCC
Organism: Sugiyamaella americana; assembly: GCA_030583405.1. NCBI lineage: Eukaryota > Fungi > Ascomycota > Dipodascomycetes > Dipodascales > Trichomonascaceae > Sugiyamaella > Sugiyamaella americana. Next base: position 17,716 of record JAJMID010000189.1, read on the forward strand.
GAAAAAGAGAATTAGTTCGAGATATCTTGAGAGTAGTAGTGAAGAAGATGATGATGAAGGAATTAGAAGACGGAATAAAAAGAAAAAGAATTTAAAGAAAACAATTAAAAGAGATGATTATTCTGATGGTGATGAAGTGGATGATGATGAAGAAGATGATGATGATGATGATGAAGAAGGTCAAGATGATTACTACTCTTCCGTTTCAACAACTAAGAAAAAGAAACATTCTTTAAAACAACATCGCAGAAAGAAACAAAAAGTTGCATCTGATGGTGATTCTTCAACAAATAAATATTCAGAAGTACGATTTTCTACTAGAAATAATAAAGTAGTGAATTATAATATTGATAACGATGATGATGATTTTGAAGAATCTGTTTCATATCAACCTCATGAAGTTGAAGATTATGCAATTGAAGAAAGTGCTGAAGTTGAAGTTGTTGATTCTATTGATTTTGTTCTTGATCATTCTGAAATTGAAGGAGTCGAAGATCCTGATCCGAAGAAACGTTTAAAGTTCCTTGTATGTATATCTCTTTCCCTTATTTGCCTCCGGCGGCCGGGCTCTGCCCGGACCCGTGGTTCCTCGCAAGCGAGGAAATTTCCGTTCTAACATGTTTTTAGATAAAATGGAAAGGTTATTCTCATTTACATAATACTTGGGAATCTTATCAAAGTTTAACTCAATTTAAAGGCTTGAAGAAGGTTGATAATTATATTCGTCAGAATGTTATTTTAGATCAAGAGATTAGAAATGATGCGTTAACTACTAGAGAAGATATTGAAGCTTTAGATTTGGAAAGGGAAAGGAAGAAGGATGAATATGAAGAATATAAAACTGTTGAAAGGATTATTCTATCTGAGAGAATTGTTGATCCTGAGGATGGTAAAACTAAATTACAATATTTGGTTAAATGGAAGAGATTATATTATGATGAATGTACTTGGGAAGATGCAGAAGAAATTGCTAAAATTTCTCCTGAACAAGTTGATGCCTTTCAAAGTCGTAGTTCTTCAAAGATAAGTCCTTCTTATTCTGTTAGTTATGGTGCTACTAGACCCAAGTTTGAAAAATTGAACTCTCAACCAAGTTATGTTAAAGGTGGGGAATTAAGAGATTTCCAGTTGACTGGTTTGAATTGGATGGCTTTTCTTTGGTCTAGAAATGAAAATGGTATTTTAGCTGATGAAATGGGATTGGGGAAAACGGTTCAAACTGTTGCTTTTCTTTCTTGGTTGATTTATGCTAGAAAACAAAATGGTCCTTTCTTGGTGGTTGTTCCTTTATCTACTATTCCTGCTTGGCAAGAAACTTTGGATTTTTGGGCTCCTGATTTAAATTATATCGTTTATTTGGGAAATAATCAAGCAAGAAAAACTATTCAGGATTATGAATTTTATATTAATTCAAATACAAAGAAACCTAAATTTAATATTTTATTAACTACTTATGAATATATTTTAAAAGATAGAAATGAATTAGGAGCTATTAAATGGCAATATTTAGCAGTTGATGAAGCTCATAGATTGAAAAATAGTGAATCAGCTTTATATGAATCATTAAGAGATTTTAAAGTATCTAATCGATTATTAATCACTGGTACTCCTTTACAAAATAATATTAAAGAATTAGCTGCTTTGATTGATTTCTTAATGCCTGGTAAATTAGCTATTGATGTTGAAATTGATTTTGAACAACCTGATGAAGTTCAAGAGAGTTATATCCGTGATTTACATAAACGTTTACAACCATTTATTCTTCGTAGATTAAAGAAAGATGTTGAAAAGTCTTTACCTTCTAAAACTGAACGTATTTTACGGGTTGAATTAAGTGATATGCAAACTAACTATTATAAGAATATTATTACAAAGAATTATAGTGCTTTGAATTCTGGAGCCACTGGGGCAATGCAAATGAGTTTATTAAATATAATGGTGGAGTTGAAAAAGGCAAGTAATCATCCATATTTATTTCCTAATGCTGAAAATCAATATTTCTCTAGTGTTAATAGTGAAGCATTTGCTAGTAAAGAGGTTGTGTTAAAGGGATTAATTATGAATTCAGGTAAAATGGTATTATTAGATAAATTATTAGGAAGATTAAGAAAGGATGGTCATAGAGTATTAATTTTCTCGCAAATGGTTCGTATGTTGGATATTCTTGGTGATTATTTATCTATTAAAGGATTACCATTTCAAAGGTTAGATGGTACTGTTCCAGCAGCCACTCGTAGAGTAGCTATTGATCATTTTAATGCTCCAGATTCTCCAGATTTTGTATTTCTATTATCAACTCGTGCTGGTGGCTTGGGTATTAATTTAATGACTGCTGATACAGTAATTATTTTTGATTCAGATTGGAACCCACAAGCAGATCTTCAAGCAATGGCAAGAGCTCATAGAATTGGGCAAAAGAATCATGTAATGGTATATAGATTTGTTGCTAAGGATACAGTTGAAGAACAAGTATTAGAAAGAGCAAGAAAGAAAATGATTCTTGAATATGCAATTATATCACTTGGTATTACTGATAAAGGAACATCCAATAAGAAAAATGAACCATCAGCAGGTGAATTGAGTGAAATTTTAAAATTTGGTGCTGGTAGTATGTTTCAAGCAAGTGAAAATCAAAAGAAATTAGAAGATATGAATTTAGATGAAGTATTAGATCATGCAGAAGATCATGTTACAACACCAGATTTAGGAGAATCTCATTTAGGTGGAGAGGAGTTTTTAAAACAATTTCAAGTAACTGATTATAAAGCAGATGTTACTTGGGATGATATTATTCCTGCTGATGAATTAGCAAAGATTAAAGAACAAGAGGAAAAGAGAAAGAATGAAGAATTTCTTAATGAACAAATTAGTCTATATTCACGTCGTAAAGCAGTACTTAAGTTAGAACAAGTTAGTAATACTGAAGAAGATGACGAAGAAGAAGAAGAGGAAACTACTACAAGAAGAAGAAAGGTCAATTCTAAACATGCAGCTAAACGTGATGCTATTAGTAGATTAGATCCAAATAATTTAACTGAACGTGAAATTAGAGGATTATATAGAGCTATCTTAAGATATGGAGATCTTAGTTCAATGTGGGATAAATTATTCAGTGATGGTACATTATCAAATCGTAAACCAGAATTAATCAAACAAGCATTTGAAGATATGACCAAGTTAGGTAAATCAGCAATTGAAGATGAAGCAAGAAAACGAGAAGAAGAATCCAATGCTAATGCAGCGGCAGCAGCAGCAATGGCTACCCCAGAAGGACCAGCAATTTCAATCTCAAGACGTAAAGAAAAGAAGGCAATTTTATTTGAATATAAAAAGGTTAAATCAATTAATGCTGAACTTATTATGCAAAGACCTGCTGATATGAAATTAATTAATCAAGCAGGACCAAACAAACCAAATGAAGATTATATATTTCCAAAACCAATTAAATCAGTTCATGGATGGAATTGTGAATGGGATATTATTGATGATATTAATTTATTAGTAGGAGTTAAAAAGTATGGATATGGAGCATGGTCGTTAATGAGAGATGATCCAACATTAGGAATGCAAAATAAGATGTTTTTAGAAGAACACAGAGTTGAAAAGAAATTAGAAAGAAAGGCAGCAGCAGCTGTGTTGAAACAAGAAACACCAAATGGAAGTACACCAATAGTCGGATCACCAGCACCAGCACCAGCACCAGAAACAACAACTACAACACCAACTACAATACCAGAAAGAATTGGACCAAAAGTACCAGGCGCTGTTCATCTCGCAAGAAGAGTTGATTATCTCATTTCAGTATTAAGAGAAGATGAAGAAGATGACAATGAAAGAGTTTCTCGTAAACATTCAGAACAACCATCACGTAAAATTAAAGGAGAATCACCAGCAATTAACGGATCAAATTCACCATCAACAAATAAAAGAAAAGAATCAACTAAATCTAAAAAGAAGGCCCCATCAGCACCACCAATACCACCACCCGCACCAGCAGATGACGAAGATTATAGTGATTATTCATCAATGGACGAAGCAGCATGTAAATCAGCACTTCATCCAGTAAGGCATAGTCTTCGATGGCTTAAAGGAGGCAACCACGGCCATGATCGTACTGAATTTGCAACCAAACTTAAAAAAGAACTCTTAACAGTAGGTAGTCTCATCGACCGAGAATTACAAAAATTACCCAAAAATTCCCCAGAACAACTAAAACTCAAAAAGCATCTATGGGCATTTGCAAGTTATTTTTGGCCCGTCAGAGTCCCCTCTGCCAAAATAATGGCAATGTATGAAAAAAAGCGAGATTCAAAAACTTAAATTAAATATATTAACACTTAACCCCCCTTCCCC
>JAJMID010000190.1:0-21485 GCA_030583405.1 Sugiyamaella americana
AGCCTCCGGCGGCCGGGCTCTGCCCGGACCCGTTGTTCCTCGCTACGCGAGGAATTTTACTATAGATGACCTAATATATCTTCCTCGCTTGCGAGGAACAACGGGTCCGGGCAGAGCCCGGCCGCCGGAGGCATGTGCAGTAGATAAAGAGTTAAATTTTTATTAAAATTACATTTGCATAGAAGTATCGCCATCAGATTCTTTATAATTTGTTGATGAAACCTTTTTACCACCAGAAGAGTCTTCATCATCATAAAATTCATTGGTAGCTTCAACACGTTCATCATGAGCAAATTCAGATCCTCCTCTCGCTTCTTTGGATTTTTCAAGATCTTCATCAACATCTCCTTCATCTGGAGCATCTCTTGGTACATCTTGCATTTGAACTGACGGCGCAAACTTCGTTCTTGATAAATTTTGTAATACTTGATCAAGAATCTTCTTTAAATATTCTGGTGAATTTGCATTTTGCATATTTGATGGTCGAACTTCTAATTTATAATCAGGACCATAATATTCATAATAGTCATTATATGGGATTTCTGGTCCTAATTCTTTACCAACTAATAAACCAGTTTCAAAACTCCATGTTCTTGAAACATTTCTCATTGTATAACCTCCTCCTCCAACTACTAATGTTGGCTTACCAAAAGATTTTACAAAATTAACACAATTTGCATGACCATGCATTGATAAGTTAAAACATCCTAATCGATCACCTGATAATGAATCTCCTCCGCACTGTAAAACAACTGCTCCTGGTTGATACCATTCCATAATAGCAGAGATAACTGGCTCAAAAACACTTTTATAATTTCTATCATCAATACCATCTCTAAATGGAAAATTAACTGCATAATGTTTACCTTTACCAACACCAATATCTCTTAATTCACCAGTTCCGGGGAAAAATTCTCCATATTTATGAAAACTGCAAGTCATGACTCTATCAGTTGTATAGAAAGCTTCTTCAACACCATCACCATGATGAACATCAATATCAATATATAAAACTCTTTGATGATATCTTAATAATTCAATAATGCCTAAAACGATATCATTCAAATAACAAAACCCACTTGCTTCTGATTTCTTAGCATGATGTAATCCACCAGCCCAATTAATAGCAATATCACATTTCTCTCTATTTAATCTAGCAGCTCCTTCCATACTACCACCACCAGAAATACCACAAAATTCAAATAATCCTTCGAAAACTGGACAATCATCTCCAACATTAAATTTAACCTGCTCTTTAGCAAATAGATCCATATTATCTGGTGTAACTCTTGATAAAAAATCGACATATTCATCAGTATGAAATTGGCACATTTCTTGCTTGGTAGCTGGTTTCGCTCTCTGTATCTCTTGTTAGTATATGCCTCGGGCGGCCGGGCGCTGCCCGGACCCGTTGTTCCTCGCTTCGCGAGGAAGGTATATAGATATATGCATATTAGTTTTATTCCGAGCTTTGCTCGGAACAACGGGTCCGGGCAGAGCCCGGCCGCCGGAGGCACCTTCCATCGATGGGATAGGTACGGGGGAGAGAAGCAGAACTTACGTAGATTTCCATGTGTTTGTATAATCCATAATTCATGATTAAACTATGTGCCATTCTTATTCTATGTGGTTTCATAGGATGCCCTGTTCCATAGGCATAATTTCCGACATCGGCTAGAGAGCTGTTAGTATGAAATTAGGGGTTGTTTCTATTGTTGTTTCCTGTTTCATATGGCTGGTAGAAAACGCGCAAAATGGCGTTTCTTTGCCTGCCTCAAAGAAGTAGAAAGTGAGTGTCAAATGAATTGAACTTTGAAAAGTCATTCTAAATTGGAGGAACAACCACTATTAGGAATACTTACAATCATAGAAATAGGCGACCCTCTTTTTATCAGATGGCTTTAAATTAAATGGCTCTAAAGGAGCTGGAAAAACCATTGATACTGATTACTGTTGCACTTGTTCTTCTCACTCAGATCTTCTTCCGAAAAGTGGTCTTTAATATATCTTAATTTACACTATTTTCTTCTTTCCAATCTATTTGATCGTATTTCTATTATTTTGGTTTCTTTATGATAACTTTTTCTCTCTGCTCGTTACGATTCAACTTGACTAAAGTGAAGAAAGTATACTCAGATTAGATTAAGCAGGTCAAACAACCGTGATATTGGTGTGATAGTTGAAGCCGGGTAATAGAAATTTCAGATTGCCGGTGTCGATCGTTAAAAAGGATAGCATTATGCAGGGTCAAGACCCTGTTAAATCGCATCAACAAACACAAGAAGAAATAATCCTTGTTGAGCTAGATTTTATTATATCTATTAATCATTAACGTTATGGCTTATGACGGTTATATAACGTGATCTGAATGACTTAATCATTGATTAACAACCAATGATAGCTTACCTCCTGGAGATGTCTGGATTATGTTTGGATTTGAACTTGATCCATATTCCAATCAACAACTGCGGTACTAGCATATATATTTAGTCTAATATTATATTAATATGATATTTATAGGAACAAATTATATAATATATATCCCTTTAAATAGTTAAGTTTTATAATTGAAGATGGTTCCTTGTACCTTCTAATAACTACGGTGCTACGCTTTTAGCGCTTTTAGTAGCAGTGTTGGTGAAGGTCGAATATGAAAAGCAAATAACAATTAGATCATATAATCACATTTCCCTCCGTATTACCCTCTTCGCGAAGCGAGGAACAACGGGTCCGGGCAGCGCCCGGCCGCCGGAGGCAACGAAACCCTCCGGCGGGTATTATCACGTGATAAAGGGTTAGGAGATTCATGAACCAACCAAAATGAAAGAAATTCAATTTACATAAAAAGATCGTGAAGGTAGAGATAGTTATAAAACGACCACACAATTAAAAAAGATGAGATTCACTAGATTTCTATTGCAAGAAATTAAAGCTACTACTAGTAGAGCAGCTAATAAAGATGTATTCTTAAAAATTGGATCTGATGATATTTTAATTAAAAGTGCAACTGGAAATCCAACTGGTATTACTGGAATTTGGCAACATCCAAATCCAAGACCAGCATTAATTAAATTATACGACCATACATTAAAATTATTAAGTGATAAATTTCCAAATGAGAGTGTATATAGACAATCAGTTGAAAATCTCACCAAGGCAAGAAAAGAAATTGTTGAAAAAAACGAAGTTGAAGAAGTTATTGAACAACAAGTTGGTGCAGGATTAATAGAAGAAATCCTCGAACAAGCAGCAGAAGAATTCCGTTTAGCAGAATATCTTGCTGATTTAAAACCATGGGAAGAATTAGAAGAAAAACCACATCCTGATCAATGGAAATATTTCGATCGTCCACAATAATAATCACCTAATAAAATAGCATCACTTACACTCTCTCCACTGTGCCTCCGGCGGCCGGGCTCTGCCCGGACCCGTTGTCCTCGCTTCGCGAGGATATGAGTATACGTAGGTATCTAGTGATAGTAGATATATATATTACGTCTGTGCTATGGTTGAACCTATTGCTATACACAGGCCATTGGTTTCAGAACAGAAAGTAGTTTAGAGCGCAACCTCGATTCTCGGCTAGAAATCCTTCCTAGTGCTTGATACGCCGCTTAAAAGCATTCCTCGCGGAGCGAGGAACAACGGGTCCGGGCAGAGCCCGGCCGCCGGAGGCAAAGTGGAGAGGTTGGAGGATAAATTAATTAACGGTATAAAATTCTACGGATGGAGTGAAACCACGATAAACAACAAAACATAAGAAAATGGAGAGATGGGTGAAGATGGATAGATGAGAAGGGGAGAAAGGGAGGATGAGAGACAATTCAACAACATTTGCCGGTTGAACTACTGGTGCTGGTCGATCCTACGTTAACAGATCCACTATTTGATGCACCAGCTTTGTCTTCATTGTTATCAAACATTGTTTCTTTAACTCTCTTTGCTAATGAAAAGAATGTATCTTCAACGTTAGCATTGGTTTTTGCGCTTGCTTCAATGAATGGAATACCTAATTCATCTGCTAATTCTTGTCCTTGTTCTGTTGTAATAACTCTTTTATCAGTCATATCGGATTTATTACCAACTAAAATCAACACAACGTTGTCGCTACCATGTTGTTGAACATTTGAATACCATGATCTAATATTATCAAAAGACTTTTGATCACAAACATCATATACAAGTAAAATACCCATAGCACCTCTGTAATAAGCAGTAGTGATAGTTTTGAATCGTTCTTGACCAGCAGTATCCCAAACTTGAAGCTTAACTCTTTTATTATCAAGATTTATAGTACGGATTTTAAAATCAATACCGATTGTTGTTATAAAAGAAGGGGTGAATTGGTCGTCACAGAATCTTAAAAGAAGACAAGATTTTCCAACTCCGGAATCTCCGATAAGAAGAAGTTTAATAAGAAGGTCGTAGGTACGAGTAGAAGACATTTTGATGTGATTGATAGATGATTGGATATGTGCAGAGACGAATAAAGAATTATGAAATATAAATAGTAAAATTAGTTTTAACTGATAATCCTAAATGGCGTAGCTATAAGGTGATAATACTCCTAACGTTACTATATTGCTTTGCTGTATTTTAGTATGATATACGTTATACAGTACGTTGTTCACGATATCAGAGTGTAGGTTATTTAGTTATCCGTGAAGTGACGATGATTAATATAGTAATATTCCTTTATGTAGGGGAGTAGGTGGGGTTTTCGGTGGGAGTGGTAGTTAAGCGTTGGGAGAGTGGTGCAAAGTGTTAGCTAAGCTTGGGAGAGGGCTCGGTAGTGTAAGGGGGATGATGGAGGTAGGTGGCAGCACGGCAGGCGGCGTTTTGCTGGACAGAGCATAACCTGCTTGTACTATCACTATGTACGGCCAGCCTATATATAGAATGATGGTGGAGGTCAAACCTTACCCTTATCTTTTAATAATAAAGAAGTATGTAGGAGTTAGTTAAAGAATGAAGAGAGGTTTAACAAATGATAATATATATATTGTGTACTATATTAGTTATTTATCATTAATAATAATAAAAACAATATTGATTATTGTCTGTATATAGATCTATATAGTGTAAGAGGAGAAATCTGAAGAGCACGTTGAAGATTGTGTCGATTTAAGATCTTCGCGGAGCGAGGAACAACGGGGTTTGGGGCAGTGCCCGACCGCCGGAACGCACACCAGCACCCTCCTCCTTTCGATTATCTACAAGATTTAAGTACCAAAACAAAACAACAAGTGTATCTTGGTTTCATGGTTATCTCCTTCGTATCTCATATGATGCTTTCATTGGCTTTGGTTAGCAACACTACTGCAAGGGGTTTACAGTAGTACTGAATAATGACGATCTAGATATTCCGATCTCGATCCACACCTAATGCCTCCGGCGGCCGGGCTCTGCCCGGACCCGTTGTTCCGTGCTCCGCACGGAATTGAAATGAACCAGCCCCAGTTCTTTCCGAGCAAAGCGAGGAACTACGGGTCCGGGCGGAGCCCGGCCGCCGGAGGCATAGGAAAATGGCCGCAGCTCGGTAAACGGTTGGCCGGTCTGTATGGAAACCCACCCAGATGGTTTCAGTATCCAATCAAATAATATTCATTAATAAAAAAAATTGTAAACAATCACGGCAGCTGAGGGATTTAAAATTAGTTACATTATAGAAGGAAAATACAGTAATAACTTTTATATAATTAATAGAGTTGGTAGATTTGAGTGGTGGTTTAGTGGTGATCGGAGAACAATAATATCCTTATATATGTACAGAGTTATTTCTAATTTGCATAACTTACTAGAATCTCGGACTTGAATCGGAGAAATTAATCTGCATACTTAACATAGTGTAACTATCGTATCATGGTAACGTACGTCTATCATCTGTTCATCTCATTGATTAGCAGTTAATACTGCTGCTGCCCTCAAGACATAATAATTAATAACTCAACAGAGCAACAATCAGTTAATCCCTCAAGCTGTTTTGTGTAGGAGGGGGTTCGTGTTTTTTGTAATATTGTCCTGGTTGGGTGGTAGGTGGGTAGTCTGTGCCGATTAACGGCGGGCGTACAGGATTTAGTAGAAGCTCACCGTTAATGTTAGTTCTAGTACTCTCCCTAAACTCGGCTATCCCTTAGCTCTCCCCCGTTTACCCTCCTGCTCTCACTTAACCGCTACCCCTCTTACGCTAATCTCATCTCGTCTAATACAATCGTTCACGATCGACACCATCGAGTGCCATATCTGCTTACCTCGATGTGAACCACAATAGCCGTTAATCGATTGTAATTCGCTCATTAAGAGAATCTTAGCTACAAACGTTATAGCAAGTTTAACCTGATTAAACTTGAAAATCCCACTCAACTGGATTGTTGATGGTCTAGTTATTACTAGGTTTAGTTATCAGCTAGTAGATTTTATAGACACACATCTTTATCACCCTTACCACCATGCTTCCTTATCAGAAAGCTATCAAAATCCCCCGGTCAGCCAAGCTTACACTAACATCTCTTATACATGTACAAATCCTAACTGTTAGCTTACTTGTCATAACTACTACTTCGTGCATCTCCTGAGCGATTATTTCAAAATCACAGTCCCTCCTATTAATTATTCTTATCATTAACCGTTTTACTTACCATATTATAAGGCCTGCATGATTTTGACATTCTCTTGTTAAAAGCCGCGTACTTCATCACCAAGTGAAAATTTCTTACCTCGTGCGTTAATCCTAACAGTCAAGAAGGAAGCAGTTAATGACTGACTGAGTTTGGAATCTTTTTCTCTTTTTTTCTTTTTTTTTCGTTTTTTTTTTCCTGTCCTGTATTTCTTTTTTAGTACATCACGAAGTTATATAATAACGGAATTTTCTCTTCTCTTCTCCTTCTATATATAATTTTATTACTAAAAAGTTATATATAAAAATAATTTTTCGAGGTTGAGATTTTAAACTTCTTCATTCAATAGAATTATTTTTGGTTTCTCTTATAGTACTTAAGGTTATTATTCACTTGGTACTTTTGTTCAGTTCTTACTACTTACTCTGTATTTACTACTACTACTATTCACCACTTATTCAACAATTACTCACTAGTTACTTAGTATCCATCTCCCAACACACTTACCACCTCATCACCTAGATTTGATCCTTTCAAATCTCATTCCCTTATAGCCCTCATATCAAGTGGGCTTCGCAAATCTGGCAGGACTTATCACTGTTTACGCTTACCAGCCTTGCTCGGGCTCTTTAATCGTGCAAGTAGATTCTAAACAACCACCATAATTTGCTTAACTAGCAAATTTTTAATTCTCAATTATTTATAATTTATTTTAGGGTTCTTTATCTCGAGAAGATCGAGGTAAAGAGGCCAGTTGGACCCGACAGAGTTTTCAATAGAAGACACTTGAAGTGATCAAATTAAAGAAGATAAATCAGTTAATAACAAGATAAATAACAACAATAATCAATAAATCAAACAAGACCTTTATAAAAATGAGTTCAAGATCTGCATCACCAGATTCTCAAATCAACCCAAGAATCTCTAACCATTCTCAACACTCTCATGAACATAATAATGAGGATTATGAAGAATGTGAAGTTCCTCAAAGAGGTTCTTATCTTGATGCATTAAATGATCATAGAAATCAACAAGATTTACCAATTAGAACTTCATTTAGTGAACTGCGTAGAGTTCCAACTAATAGATCTACTCGTTCTATTGATTCAAATACTTCTATTCATGATCATATGCCATTAAGTGCATCTATCGATGTTGCATCAGCAACTGCTGCTCAAAAGCATGATAAATCAAGATCTCATTCATTTGGTAGTCGATCAAGATCTAGATCTATTGCTAGTTCATGCGCTGTATCTGATTCTGAAGAAGATAGTAATAATGATAATAATACTAACAATAGTAACAACAATAATGGTGGTATTCTTCTCAATGGTAATGATAGATCAGTTGAAAGAAAAAGATCAAGAAGATTAACAAGAAGTTCTATTCGTAGTGTTCATGCAACAAGTCCAGCTAATTCTGATTCTGAAGATGATACTGGATCTAGAGCTAGTTTAGGTGAACAAACTGAAGAAGATGTTTGTTTTCCAATGATTACCAATGATAGAGAAAGAACTGGTATTGACTTTAATGAATTAGAAGATTTTGCTGATGAAACAACTAAACAATCTTTATATGGTTATTCTCCAAATGATAGATCTATGCTCAATCGTAAATCTATTTCTAATTCTAACAATAGATTTCAATCTAATCATCGACCACTTGTTCCTCAAGCAATGGCTATTCAATCTGAACGTCAAAATAGTAATAGTCCTGCAGTTGAATCTCCTGATACTAGCGATGTTACCAAAATTGGTATTGATCTTGATGAAAAAGTTCATACTGATTCATCTCTTCATCTTGAACCAGTGAATGAAAAAAGACTTCTTCATCCTACAAAATCAAGAATCCCTGAATATGAATCTGAACCATCAAATCCATATCAGAATGCCCCTGATAATTCTTTTTCAAAACGTAGAGGTTCGGTTGTACAAGATAGATTTAGCTTTTTCGCTGCTGATTCTGATGAAACTATTCATGCACCAAATATTCCATCATTAATCGATGAAGGTCAATCTTTTAAAGATCTATTCAATGATTCAGAGGGTAGTTGGTGGCTTGATTGTCTTGATCCTACTGATGCAGAAATGAGAGCTTTATCAAAAGCATTTGGTATTCATCCTTTAACAGCAGAAGATATTCGTACTGAAGAATCAAGAGAAAAGGTTGAATTGTTTAAAAATTATTATTTTGTTTGTTTCCATACTTTTGAATCAGATCCTGAATCTGAAGATTTCCTTGAACCAATTAATATGTATATTGTAGTTTTCCGCGATGGTATTCTTTCATTTCATTTCTCTCCTGTACAACATTCAGCTAATGTAAGACGTCGTATTAGACAATTAAGGGATTATGTTAGTGTATCCGCTGATTGGATTTGCTATGCTCTTATTGATGATATTACCGATTCCTTTGCACCAATTATTCATGATGTTGAATTAGAAACTGATATTATTGAAGATTCGGTATTTGTAGCAAGAGAATCTGACTTTGGTCATATGCTTCGAAGAATTGGTGAAGCAAGAAGAAAGGTAATGACATTACTTCGTCTCTTATCTGGTAAAGCTGATGTTATTAAAATGTTTGCAAAAAGATGTAATGAACAATGGGATAATGCACCAAAAGGAGAGATTGGACTCTACCTTGGTGATATTCAAGATCATATCATTACAATGTATCAAAATTTATCTGCATATGAAAAAATTTTCTCTCGTTCACACTCCAATTATCTTGCACAACTCCAAGTTGAATCAGTTAATTCTAATAACAGAGTAACTCAAGTACTTGGAAAAGCAACCATCATTGGTACTGTTCTTGTTCCTATGAATTTAGTTACTGGTTTATTTGGTATGAATGTTAAAGTACCTGGTAATGGACAATCCAACTTTGGATGGTTTATTGGTATAGTATTATTCATTGTAACAATGGTCTGTGTACTCTCCTTTGCAGCAGCAAGATGGTTAAAAACTGGCGAAGAGGAAGAAGAAAATAGAGATGATTCCCGTTCTTTCAGATCTTCTGCTGCTTCAATCTTTTCCCGTCGTACTCGATCCAGACCTCATCATTCCCCTGTTTAATTTTTGTTTTCAAATATATATAGACTTAATAGAGCTTTCCCCAATACTACTACTCTCTTTGCCTCCGGCGGCCGGGCTCCGCCCGGACCCGTTGTCCGAGCTTCGCTCGGAATTACCGTTAGTTCATGAGGTTAATCCTGTCGAAGCCAGGATAACGGGACGAAAGAGAACATCGTCCTATACTGAAGCTCAATATCTTCCATTACGTTGAAGTTCTTTCGATTACCTGGATGTTACTGTCTTGGAGATAGAAGCCGGAACAGGAGCTTAATTGGTACTGAGCTGTATAAAGGTAAATCGAAGATATACTCAGTTGCGGTACGTTTCTATTTGAAGCAGGCGAAGAATCTCTGAAATACTAATTACCTTATCTTATATTCTAACCAGCTGATATGATTCTCATCACGATGAAGTATGTACATTATAACTACTAAGAACTCAGCTCAACCAAGCATCTTCTTCAATTGTTCCTTTTTCGAAGGACATGCTAATTTATTAGTTTACTATAAAACTACAGAATTATCTAATAAGAATTAATAGTTCCATCCATAAAAAGTATGAATATGTAATAGACCAGCACATTCTTTGACTCTTTCACCAAATTTATAAACATAAACTATAACGTTACACGTGCAAGAGCTGTACAGATACCTAACATGATAGTGAATGCTAAAATTACTACATCTTGTTTCAGTTAATCCCATTACCGTAAAGTAACTTATAAAATAACCCAATGTTGCTTTTGAAAGATTAATTCCACTTAATTTACGTTTTCCACCAACAACCTCTCTATTATAGCGCCAGTTACAATGCCAGCGAAGTAGTTGCTCCATCTCTTGTTACTATTGATTCTATTGAATCAATCACCAAATACCCCTATTCCTACCACCACTATTAGTAGAAGCACTTTCGTCAGTATCCACCATGGAATTACCAAGCTATCACCTTACCCTCTTTCAATTGATTTTGTTCTCATTTCATTACTTAGTGGAAATGAATGAATCACTCAAATTTTAACCACTCATGCTTTCATGGTGACCAAAAATAATTTTGGTACTAATTCTCATTATGTACATATAGTTCACTTAATAAATATTAATCTAGCTACTTAATTAACTTGCATTTCTTCTAGAGTAAAAGAGAAGGAAATAAGGAGTTCTTCATGCTCTTTCATGGGAAGAATATTTGGATATAAACAATCAGAATAGTTCGTGAATAGTATAACAGATAGTAATTCCTCGCTTCGCGAGGAACAACGGGTCCGGGCAGAGCCCGGGCGCCGGAGGCAAGAGATGAGGAAGGAGAAAGAAAAGGAGGAGAGGTATATAAAATAAATAAAATAATCTAGTCGTCAAGGGATACATTGAATTCCCAGCTTCCTTCTGCAAGACCTTTACATGCATGGTCAAGAAGGACAACTCTTCTATTTGCAACATATTTAGATTTATCCATTAATTGAGTTCTAATAAGTGCAATATCAGAAACGGGCTTTTCGAAAAGTTCAGATAAATTTTCAACAGCCATTTCCAAATCTTGTTGGTTATCTTCGAAAATAGTAGTCATATTTCCTCTTTCAAGGTAAAATGCAAATGCATACGCCCATGTTAATGTATGACGGGCTAGTTTTAATGTTTCAAACATATCATTTAAGAATTGGACTTCAATCCAAGATAATCCTGAATCTTGAAGACTTGATTGCTTTTGTCTCATCCTTGTTAATGAAGCCTTTTCTAATTTCATTGAATGGAGGTGTGCTGCGTAACGATTGTAATAATGAAGATACCTTTCAAGATAATGTCTTGATTTTTCTTGATCACTGCGGGCCTTTTCTGAATCTTCTGATTTATATCTTGAACAGTTATAATAAGCTGTACCGTGTTCTTTCCAATCACCCATACAAATCCAACAGAAATGGTAATGACATTTACGGCAAGTCATGTGATTACATCCACCATCCTTTTCTATTATTGCTTTACATTTTGGGCAATCTTTAGTATTAGCCGAAATCCAGTTAGCAGTTTCTGAATCATCTTTACATTTCTTACGCCATTTCTTAGCTAGTTGACAAGTTGTTGGTTGATGGTCACCTTCACCACAACCAAAGCAGAATGAATTGCCACATTCACAAGTTACTGTGGGGATATAGCGGTTAAGATCATGAGGATTGATATTACATTCAACTGTATAATTACAATTTGGAGCTGGGCACCATTTGTAGTGAGGATTTTCGTCAACAAACGTTTCTACTAATAAACGTAGGAAATGTTCATAAGTTTGAGTATCTACAACTGCTTTAACAGATTTCTCATCAACTAAGAGATTGCATTTGGCATCACCAGGACATCTAATAGTACGAGATTGACCTTCTTTGATCTTTTGAGTAAGATAATAACGGTAACAATTTATACAACATGTATGACCACAAGATAAACCAAAGATAAGTAAATTAGGATCATCATCTAATGAAGAACAGCAAGTAAAACAAGAATAATCTTTAGATGGTTTATAAGGTTTGCTAGGGATGTGAATGGTGCTGGTGGTGCTGGTATTGCTTGTGTTGCTAACATTACTAAGAGATTTACTTGCCTTATTATCCTTACTATCATCAACTTCTTTATCTAGTTCTGCTATTCCAGCATATTGTAAAACCTTTTTAGGATCTTCAATATATCGTTCTATTAATGCATCATCATGCCATTTATAAGCATGGAGTAAAGCAGATGTTTTTGATTTATCCAACTGTAATAAATTAGCAACCCGATCAGTAATCTCTTGTTGTTTATTTTCAATATCAGTCATAGAATTTACAATAAAAGGATAATGATAAGATTTTCTTGTATCAGCTTCATTTTTCAATTCAAAATCTAAATCATCATATTCGGAATCATCAAATATTAAATCATCGTCATCTTCCATTAGGAAGTCAGAATTCTGATCAGATTCCGATTCAGAGGACATATTGGTGAGAAGTGATATTAGGAGTAGAAGATGATAATGCCTTGCAGAGAAATATTACTATGAGGTAATAAATGAGGGGAATGAATTAATGTAATCAGTTATAAGATATGATATGACAAATATTTATGAGGAAGTGATCAATAAGTATGCTGTTGTAATAAAACAAGGTGTGGAATTGTGAAGCTATGAAAATATGATATTATGATATGATCAGTAGAAGATAGAATGAAATTCTAAAGTAGTGTTAGTATTAGTGGTAAGGAATATGAGTTATTAAGTAAGCATGTCAGTAAAAGTAAGAAGTTTTAGAAAACAGTAACAGTTACCGTATGGTAGGTGCTTATATCATGACAAGAGATTAGAAGTTGATATGAATATTGCCACAAACTACAGCCTATTTGTTTACAACCTACCATATAACAATGACAATACCTAATAACAGATAATCAAGGAATACTTACAATAATTTTAGATCACAAGACTATTGCCCTTTCTCCTTGAAATCAAACTAAGAAACAATAAAAGTAACCGTTAAGATTGGTGGTTACCAACTGCAGTATTTTATGGGGCCCTTAATTAAAAATACGCGTAAAAGACGCTGATGAAGCTAATAACAGGATAGAAAAAAGAACAGGAAGAAAGAGACCAATAATCAAGTGATTCAATGAAGAGGATATCTGATGAAACTATGAATAAATAAAGACTTTGATAGAGCTTTGCCACAAGATCCTATCGTTAATTGGCAAGAAGTTGAGTTTTAAAAGAAGAGAGTGATTAGGTAGTATGAGCTGAGTGGAAGGAGATAATAATAATATATACAAAAGCATATTTCTGCCGTATATTAGGAGTAAAACTAGAGTTGGGAGTAATAAATTATATACTGAGAAACATATTCCAGCCGTGTACAGTCAAGTTAGATTTGGGAGGAATAAATTAATGTATGTACTGGATAATAATAGAGAAGCATATTTCACCTACTGGAAGTAAAGTCAAGTTAGAGCTCGTGAACAATAATAAACTTAAAGTATAGAAGATAGAATAAGAGATTATTATTAAATGTGAGAATATAAGGCAATTGCTTTCTCAGAACAACGGGTCCGGGCAGCGCCCGGACACTGGTGGCAGTGCAGGTACGTAAGAAATGGATGGGATTAAAAGAGGGGATGAGAGAAGAGAGGAGAGAGGAGAGGATGATGATACGAGATGAAGCTATTCAGCTATACAGTACAGTATAATGACAATCAGTGCTGAGATAATCCAATGCATTTTCTATATTAGTACTAACTGAATATTTGTAGTTTATTCACCACCTTATCGTAGTGTTTTCACTAATTTCGATACCATATCTGGTAATGTCGTTGTTAACTTGAAATCAGATACCACAATAAGATCTATAAATGTGAAATTAGAATGTGTTACTAATACTTGTATTCGTAAACCTGAGGTTGTAATTATTACACAGGGTACGCTTGCTAAAGACCGAGATGATATTGATCCTGATGCTCATGAAACACATACTCTTATCCTTCAAAGTAAGTGTGTTTTCCCTCCAGAGAATATTAAGGCTGTAAGTGTTGCTAACAAGTTCAAGTTACATTCTTGAACACATACTTATCCATTTCAATTTGAAATGCCTCGGAATTGTGAGATAATGGATAGAGTTGATCGTCAAAGAGGCGTATGGACTAGACATTGTAGCAGTGGAGTTGTTTAATCAATTGCCTGGTTTCCACAACTTGAAAGTGCTCCAGGCGTCGCTGCTGAATTAGGAACAAAAAGTGATAATTGTAGATTCGGAATAACTCAGGTTAATGGACGATTACCACCATCAATATCAGGATTAGATGGGCTTGGAACAATTGAATATTATGTTAAAGTGACAATTGAGAGAGGACTATTAAAAGCTAATACAAGAGTTTATAAACCGTTTATATCTTCACCTATAGACACACGAAATATGTATGAATCCCCAATAGAAGTATTCAGAGAGAAAATAATAGTAGCAGGTTTAAATTTTGAACCTACGATAGAAATGCGAGTACTTGGGAACACCTTTATTCCTCAAAGCATTCTACCAGTTGAGCTTTTTATAAGCTTTTCATGTTTAAGTAAATCCCAACCCCAACAGATTTATATTTTAAGCGTTAGTTTTGCATTATTTTGTAAAACGTTATCCAGAGCAAGAAGATATTATCAAGAATACCTATTATATGAAACCCTTCCTAATAGAAATTTTAGAAATCTTCCAATTGTAGTTGACTTGAATGAAGCACAACCAGTTGTAGTTATGAGTAGACAACAAGAGTATCGATTGAAACTACCAGATATCCTTATACAAATACCAGCTAATATCATTCCAACTTTCATCGCCTGTAATATAGCACGTAGTTATGAATTTAAACTTACAATAAGATTTTGTGTATTTCCGGAGGACCAGATAGTACTGTAACTAACCATTGGTACAGGAATCAGCAGAAATCGGTTCTGATAATGATAATACCAGAGCTGATGTATATCAACCAGTTCGTAAATTTTAACAATCCAGTGATTATAATAGTATATAATGATAAAATTTCCAAAGAAGATATGTGTATTACTGATATACAATTTAACCCATATAGGTAGATGAGTATATATAAATAAAGAAATAAATAAAATATAAGTTCGGGGCCATATTCCCTACATTCCATCCCATATCTCTTACCTACTATTTAGTTCGAAGGATTGCTCAGTTGGTCCTTACCAAGTGCACGCATCTCCCTAACGGGTCCGGGCAGCGTCCGGCCGACGGAGGCAAAAGAAAGTATAAGAATACTGATTCTATTAATAAATAAATATAAAATACATGCATTGATAATGAAGTCTCTACATATCTTGAGATAAACACCATTGTAAAGTATTGAGAATTGTTTGCCTATCAGTAGTATCGAATAACCATAAACCATACATTGCACCATCCGAAGCCTGAACCATTATAAAAGAATCTTCTAATTTGAATTCCATTTCAGGATCACCAGTTCTCTTTGAAATGGTTAAAGGGGTTACACCTAAAGAAAAGTTATCAGTATTCAACCTATTAAAAACTATCAATCCATAAGGGAATTTTTGAGAATCACCAACATCATCTGAAGATTTTGGAGCTCTTGAATAAACGAATAAAGTTCCTTGACAATTGATTTTGTCCCACTCAGCCAATTCAATATTGAATTTATAAACGTTACAAATAGCAGAAGTACAAATGATCTGAGCTAAATAAGGATCATAACGAGACAATACTGAATGATTATGAGATTGTTTTGTAATTTCAGTGTCCCGATTACTGTTCTGAGTTTGAACCATGATAAAATTGCTTAAGATAGTAGTAATACATATAGGACTCAATGTATTAACTGGTGAAGTTGACAATTGAAATAGGAAAGTGGGTAAGGGTACCAAGCCTTCGGCGTCCGGGCTCTGCCCGGACCCGTAGTTCCTCGCTACGCGAGGAAGAACAGAAAACGTGGAGAGATGTGGCAGAAGTGTAGGGAACGAATGAAATTGTTTTTATTTCCTCGCGTAGCGAGGAACAACGGGTCCGGGCAGAGCCCGGCCGCCGGAGGCATAGGTGTGCGAACTAGTGTGGTTATAGGGTTTATTTCCTTATTCGGAAATAAAAAGATTGCGGTTCGGAGAAATTATGTTGAAAGAATGATCGTTTGTATCCATTGTGAATAAGAATTATTAGGTTTTACTAAAAATAAACTAAAAATTCAATGAATATTGAGACATCTGATGATTTATGTATAGGAGGATTTCGTCCTCCAGTTGTTGAAATGGTAGGTGAAAAGGAAAACGCTGTTGGTAGTGAAAGTGCAACAAATTCTAATGAGAGTATAGAAACTCATATTCAAGATCGGGATGTTAAGAATGTAGCAGAAGTTGGTAATCAAGATAGGTTTGGAAGTGGTGGTAGTGTTGGTGGAAATAGTAGTGCTGTTGCTGGTCTTGTTGCTGATGTTCATGATACTATTAGTCATTCTCAACCAAAATCAGATGGTGACGATAAACATGATGATGATAAGGATAACGATATCAGTTCAAATGAAAGTAAAAAGAGAAGTAGAAGTAGAAGTACAAGTCAAAGTCTAACTAGTAATAGATACGAAAAATATCGCAGAGATGATTCATATGATAGTGAAAGAAGAGATGGAAGAAGAGATAGAAGGGATGGAAGAAGGGATGGAAGTGAAAAGAGTGATAGTAATGATAGAAGAGAAAGGAGGGATAGGAGAGAAAGGAGTGATAGTAGTAGGAGAGATAGTAGTGGTGGTAGTAGACGTGATAGAAGAAGTGATAGACGTTATAGGGGTTATGATGATGACGATGATGATGATAGATACTATAGACGTAGTAGACGTGATCGTGATCGTGATCGTAGTCAAGATTCAGATAGACAGCGTAATAGCAATCGTGCACATCGTAGTCGCGATAGGAGTTATGATAGAAATTATACTCGTGATAGGAGTACAGATAGTAATCACTCACATGATAGACACCATTCTAATGAAGCTGATACTAACAATAAAAGTCCTAACAGAAATAGTAAACCAAAAATTGATGCTGCTGCTGCTATTGCTGCTGCCGCTGCTGCTGCTGCAAAGATAAATTCTCAATTAAGCAAATTATCAGAAGAAACAAGAAACAAGAAATCTTCTACTCCTCCTACAACAACTCCTCCAGTGATATTACCTACTGTACCCATTCGTAAGAAAATTCTTACTGAAAAAGTTGAAATTAATGATTTACGTAACAAGTATTTATTAACAAAAGATCAAACATTGGAAATGATTACTAAAGAAACTGGTGTTAAAATCTCAACAAAAGGTAGATATTATCCTGATAAAAGTAGAGCAACTGTTAAGGACCCCCCATTATATTTATTAATTGAAGGAGAAGATGAAGAAGCAATTAGAATGGCTATTGATAAAATTGAAGAAGTTGCAAATCAATTTTTAGGTGACTTAGTTGATCAAAGTCGATTTAGAAGAAGAGATATGCAACATTTATTTGAAGGACTTGAAATGAGAAAGGCTATTACTGGTGGTGATGAAAGTACAGGAGTTAATAGTATACCAATAACCGAGCCCATTGGTTCAAAAGAGCAAGGTAAGAGAATAGATCCATTAGCTATTAATGCAATAAATCAGCTATTAAAGGGAGCAGGTGAATCTGGATCTGGACCAGAATCTATTAAACGACCACCTCCTCCTTCTGAGTTACCAAAAGTTGTATTACCTCCACCTCCACCACCTCCGCCAAAAGTAAAGTTACCACCCCCACCACCTCCTGGTGTACCAAAATCAATATCCACTTCACATTCAACTCCTCCTCAGCCTCAATCTTCAATCAAACCTTCTAGTTCACCACCTCCTGATCCAACTAAAACCAAAATCTACCAATCAATCATCTTTTCAAAAGAACTTTTAAAATTTGAAACTAAAATTAATATTGATATTAAAACTTCCCAATCAGCTTCCAAAGTTTATGAATCAATGGTAGGAGAAGATAATCAAAATATAAATCATATACGAAAAGAAACAGCAACCACTGTTTCAGTCGAAGGTAAAGGATCAACTGTAAACCAAACCGTTCCAATGCATTTTCATATCATTGGATCATCTAAAGAGCAAGTCAGTAATGCTAGAGAAATGTGTTTAGATTTATTATCGGTTATGAAAGAACAGATTGAATCTTCATATCCTCTAGAAGAATTACATACATTCCTCAGTTCAATCCCAGGACTTAATAGCTAATACTTAATATTGTATGTATAAGAATAATATATTTATAGTTCCCTCTCTACACTATATATGCCTCCGGCGGCCGGGCTCCGCCCGGACCCGTTGTTCTTCGCTCTGCGAAGAAGTTAATTCATGGTTTAGGTTTCATTTGATTCAATGCTCCTTCTGAAGGAGGAATTGATTTCTGTAGTATCTGTTGAATATTATCAGAACTATACAATGAAGTTAGATACTTTAACTTATATTATACGCAATTTACTTACTCCTCTTTTAATTTACTTGAGGTATGTATCAAGCTTCTAAATGACTATTTGGTTAGTACCTAGGTTGGTTCATATTTACATTCAGTTCCAACTTACGTCCTGGGTGTTCTTAACTTTTGCTTCTTGATCGGCAAACTCCTCTAAAGATTTACGAAATTTCTTAAAAGTTAGTTCTAAGCTATATAATTAGATATATAATGTTATTATCTACGTACGGTTTGAGATCCAGACGGAGCCTGAAACCTGATGTTTTTCATCCAGTTAGAGGAAGACATGGTACGGAAGTAAGTCGTAAACGGCGATGCATACAATTAAATAGCATGCAACAGAGGTAAACACGGCAGATCTTGATCTCGCTCAATCTTTGTAGAAATAGAGGTTGAAAATGGTGAAGAAACAACAGCTTATTATCTGTATAGAAAGGGAGATTGAATCCTAGTTATCACGAGAGTACAATGTGGTTACTCTATTAACTAGTTAATAAATATTTTGTACACTCGAAACATATACTCTCATATATTCGCTTAGCAACTCCTTCTCATAGTACGAAATATAATCCTCATAATACTACCTCCATCAAGCTAACATGCCCCATTCATATCCTCGCGAAGCGAGGAACAACGGGTCCGGGCAGAGCCCGGCCGCCGGAGGCATGTACACTAAAGAAGGTGAAATGATTAATTAAACTTTTATTATTTTTTACAAGTTTTAAATAGGAGGTGGGGCATATTTTCTAACTTGCTCTTTAACTTTTCTATCATATAAATCTTTATTTTTTGAAAATTCAGAATAAGCTTCTTGCTGAGCAGGGGAACTTAAATTTGGTGTATCGAGTAATTCTTGAATACCTAGAACTAACTGCTTCATGGTAAATGTTGGTCTCCAATCTTCTTCTTCATTTAAAATCGAAAGACAAATTGTACCTGATGGGTAAACATTTGGATGATAGAATCCTGGATCAAATCTAATTTTTGGTGGTTTAGTTGGATATTCTTCTGGAAATGTAGCAGTAAGGGGGAAATATCCTCCTTCCCATTTTGTACCTTCTTTACCAGGGATAGTTAATTTCCAATTTCTTAAATCTAATCCTCCTCCATCTTGGAGTTTTATTGGTTTTGCTGTAAATCCAAATGGATGATCTTTTCTCCATTGTTTTCTATTCTTTCGTTAGTTGTTGCCTCCGGCGGTCGGGCTCTGCCCGAACCCGTTGTTCCTCGCTACGCGAGGATGCTGTAGATTTTACAGTTTGATATTTTACCTTTCTTCTTGCAGACGATTGATTCCGAGCGACATTGTTATGTATTGTCCTATGGTATACTTATTAAATGTCACGCAAATTTGGAAAAACTCACGAACCATTTTAGTGTTCGATGCGCGGTGATTCTTAGAGTCACGTGATGATTACTGGTTATCTACGAAGCTTTATTTTGTGAAATGATTGTCTTCTAACACTATATGAAACGAAGCTACTTGTATAATTGCAAGGTTGAGTTTCGCATCAGATATCGGATATCTTGATTTGTGATTTCACTCGAGACCGCTCGAGCTTTATCTGAAGCTATAGATTGGTGGGAGATTTTCAATTGTTGATCATTCGATTCACTCTGATCAAATTCGGGTCAATACCTAACATCGAATCCAATCCTAATGAAATCATATAATCATCTATATATTATAATAAATATATAGTTTCTTTCTAAATAAGCAACTGAAAGGGTATTATACTACATATAGCGTATAGAAGTATATATATATCAGCGTTGGATTAAGCTGTGTACTTCATAGATATCTGCAAGTATGCAAAGTACATTCACCCGTTTTGACCATTGTTCGTACGTTACCATCACCAATTAAATAACATAAGCCGAAGTACGAATTTTAGTTTCTAAAATCAACAGTGAGGCGCTTTCAGATTGTGCTAAAAGTAAGCATAAATAGGAGCAGGTAGGTGTTCAGCGGTTAGCTGGATGAACTAACTTTGAACAACTAATAAGTTGATCTACGAAACGCTGCGAATAATGTTATTTAAACTTAATCAATTATTAACTGAAAATAGATATATTTGGGTTTTCAACTTTTCGAATCACAAGTACTTACACAGTCAAGATTTTAAATTCACAATCTAAGTTATATGATTTTGAAGAAATTGCTTTAAATCATAGCTGTATGTGCATTTTGAGATTATTGTTTTACATTGCTCAGAACTTTACGGACCTTGTCATATATACCAATATCCCCGCGAAGCGGTGACAAGGGATGTGGGCAGAACCCGGCCTCCGGAGGCATAGAGTGGCCACGACTATAAAGATTAAATCTCGAAATGTACGTTTTTCTTTCAATGATTCCCTTGATGTAATTTGATACATATTACTTAATACATTTATACATATACAATCGGATATAAATATACATATATATATATGAACCATTAGGCATAATTGATCTGATTTATAACTCATTAGTATATATTTGTAGAAAAATGTTTCTTTCAACCATGAAGAGCGATGTTTGGTGGTATTTTTTGTCATTTTTTACCTCCAGTCACGTGACCTGTATTTACACTTCTCCAACCTTTAAAATAAGCTCTTTTTATGTAAGGAATCAGATCTTACTTCACCAGTTACTTCTCCTTTGATCTCCGCTTCTCGGATACTCTTGGATATTCCATTGTCATAATAACGTGACGTCATTAGTATGTCATTATGAATCATTCTATCTTTAATTGCTATTACCTCAGCCACCGACTCTAGTTCATTCCTTTTGTTGCTTTATTCCTTTTTATCTTTTTAT
>JAJMID010000191.1:0-21313 GCA_030583405.1 Sugiyamaella americana
GGGGGATTCGTCAACTTAAAGGGGGAGAAGAAACCAGGGGTATCTCGGGTCCAGAGAACCACAGATAAGAGGTATGACGAAATCATTCATAGGAATAGGAATAGTGATCTATATTCAATGGAAAACAAACACTCTAACGGGTATATTAACGGGATACTAACCGTTAAACACTAAATAAGGTAAAACATTATGGGATCTTTTGGCAAATGAAAAGTATCTTACATTTCTCCCACATTTTAACATACCATCATGCAGATAAACATGCTGACATCTCCTTAAAATTCAGTGAAAAAAAAAAAATAAATAAAAATCACGCGCTAAGCAAAGGCATTGATTGTAATTTTTTTTGGTTTTAATAATATAAAATTAAGAAGAAGGGTGAGTTCATAGTGTAAAATAGTAATTTAAATAGGGAATTCAGTGTAGAAGAGAATTTGAATAGTCAAACAAAGGTTGATTTTGAAGTAGAAGTTTTCCACGGGATAGTTAATCACAACACAATTAATTCTCTCTTCTCCTCCCAACCAATCTAACATTTAGGTTTCCCTAATTCCTTTATAATGTCTTTAGAAAATTCATCTTCAATTTTATCAGAACCTCTTGTTGAGGGTTATAATTCTATGTCAACCCCAATATCTTCATCAGTTGTTAAAACTTTATTTATCTTTTTACAACAAAATGTTTGGTCTATTATCTTAACTTCTATTATTGGGTTACTTATCTATGATCAAATCTCTTATATCATCAAAAAGGGTTCTATTGCTGGTCCAAAATTCAAAATGTGGCCAGTTATTGGCCCATTTTTAGAATCAATGAATCCTAAATTTGAAGAATATAAAGCAAAATGGGATTCCGGTCCTTTATCTTGTGTATCAGTTTTTCATAAATTTGTTGTTATTGCAAGTACTAGAGATTTAGCAAGAAAAGTTTTAAATTCTCCTCAATATGTTAAACCATGTGTTGTTGATGTTGCTATTAAACTTCTTCGACCAACCAATTGGGTTTTCCTTGATGGTAAAGCTCATATTGATTATCGTAGATCTTTAAATGGTCTCTTCACAAGACAAGCTTTAGGTGTTTATTTACCTCGTCAAGAGAAAATTTATGATAAATATTTTGAAAGATTTCTTTCCATTTCAAAAACTGAAGGTAAGCCAGTTCCATTTATGCCAGAATTTAGAGAACTTAATGCTGCTGTTTCCCTCCGTGCATTTTGTGGTGAGCATATTACTGAAGAACAAGTTAAAATCATTTCTGATAATTATTATAGAATTACTGCTGCCCTTGAATTAGTTAATTTCCCAATCATTTTACCATTTACTAAAACCTGGTATGGTAAGAAAATTACTGATATGACTATGGATATTTTTGCAAAATGTGCTCAAATGGCAAAGGATAAGATTGCTAAAGGGGGTGAAGTTACTTGTGTTATGGATGCTTGGGTTAAACTTATGCATGATTCAAAGAATCCTTCAAATGGAGATTCTGAAGAAAAGAAGATGATTGTTCGTGAATTTTCAAATAAAGAAATTTCTGAAACAATTTTCACCTTCTTATTTGCTGCTCAAGATGCTTCATCATCTGCTACTACTTGGTTATTTCAAATCATTTCTGATAGACCTGATGTAATGGCAAAGATCCGTGAAGAACAACTTAGAGTTAGAGGCGGTGATCCATACCGTCCTATTGATATTGATCTTGTTGAATCAATGGAATATACTCGTATGGTTGTAAAAGAAACTCTTAGATATAGACCTCCTGTTACAATGGTTCCTTATGTTGTTAAAAAGCCTTATCCAATTTCTCCTGATTATACAGTACCAAAAGGAGCAATGGTTATTCCAACTCTTTATCCAGCTCTTCATGATCCAGAAGTTTATGAAAATCCTGATGAATTTATTCCTGAAAGATGGTTACCAAATACTGTTGCTTCAAATACACCAAAGAATTTCCTTGTTTTCGGTACTGGTCCACATGTTTGTATTGGTCAAACTTATGTTATGCTTAATCTTACTGCTATGATGGGTAAAGCTGCACTTCTTTATGATTGGAAACATACTATTACTGAAAAATCTGAAGATATTCGTGTCTTTGCAACCATTTTCCCTGATGATGATTGTATTTTAGAATTTTCCAAACGTGAAGATCCAACCAAACTTTAATGAAACCATACATACACTTTGCACTGTAATACTAATACCTAATTAATGCTTTTAAAGTTTATATATTTCTCTGACGACAAGGCACTGCCTTGATTAGTTAAAACTTCGTATTTAATTTCTAAAACCACCTTGTTAGCATTTGTATTGAAGTATATAGAGAGATTCAGAAAAGTCAATACGATTCTTGATAGCGGTTAGGGTTTTATGAGCATTAATATAACCAAGTTCGTCCAACCTTCCTCATTCCACTAAGTTAATATATAATTATGTCAAGAAGAGATCGAGCAGTTCATCCTCGAATATCACCTTTGGCATTTGCACAATTAGAAGATTTAAAGGTTCTTAATTCCTTGATTGATGAATTAGCAGTAGTTTTAGAAGATAATCGTGAAGCTACCGATGAATTATGTCGTATTGCTGATGAATTGTCAGTTGAAGACGAAGATGATAACGAGCTAGAACCACAAGCTAAAACTTTTGATGAAATTGCCGAATCTGGAGAGTACCATAGTGCAAGCATGGTAAGTATTTCCTTGTAGTTAATTCCAATATCAAATACTAACCATATAGTCAGTAGTGAATCTTAGATTACAAAATGAAAGTCTACAAAAGCAAGTTCGAATACAAAGAATCAAAACAGCATCTTCAACTAAATTATTAAAAGTTTGTGTATATTCATTAGATAAATGTTTAGCAATGGTTCGTGAATTGGCATATAAAAGGACCATGCATACTTTAGAGGTTCATAAAGATCATATTAAACTTGTTCAAGCTCAACAGGATAAATATCAAAAGTTAGCAGAAAAGCATGCAATATTAGAAGATCAAGTTTTCAAAATCTCTAGAGCATTAGGTGTAATATTGGACAAAGCATCATCATATAAAGATGATGTTTCAACATCTGTCGATTTTGTATCGGGAGTACACGGAACGATGGCAACACCATGACGGGGTCTGGACCGTGCCCAGCCTCTTCCAGAGGTGAAAAGAGTAGATAAGGATATTTATAACTTTTTATTATATATTTTTTAAATAAATGCATTAGGTGGGAGTTGTTGATGAGATTGTTGGAAAAGAACAGCAGCTTGATTTAAATCAAAATTTGCTTGTTCTGCTAACATGCGAGAATATTGTGGAGAAAGTCTAGTTTCTTGCATAAGCTTTTGTACAATTGCAAGTTGTTGAGGTTGAAGATTTGATAATTCTGGAGGAATATTATTTGGAATAGAACCATTAGGAGGTGGGGTTGCCGGTGTACTAGTTATAATTGGTGGAACAATAGTAGGATTTGATGGATTAATAGTTGGAGCAGGGGGTGGATTGATAGGTAGAGATGGTTGAGGAGAAGTAGTTTCTTTCCATGCATCAAAACCTGACCACGCTCTAACTGTCATAATATCACTTGCAACAATCATACCGCCATTTGCTGATTCAATAACAATAAAAGTACGATCAAAACTACGGATTAATTCATACTTTGGATCATTTACTTCATTAAATTCCCCATGAATTGATATTATAATACCAGTATCATTATTAGAACGAACACCAGTTGTTCGCCATGATTCAACAGAAAATTTTTGTGGAGAAGTAATTAAATCATGCTTTGTCTTTGGAATACGTGAAAAGGTATTCTGAATTGCCTGTTGACCAATATATAACCGATTAATACGAGCTGATTCAGTTGTTATCTTTTGTAAATTCCTTGATAATGGAATATAACTTGACCAACCACCAGGTGCTCTTGATGGTATTAATACTCTTGGTGAACTACTATTAACAGAGATAGAAAATGTTGATAAATCGTCATATAATTGTAACAATTGATCACGATTAGTGTCGAATAAATTAAAAAAATTTGTTAAAAAATTTGTTGCTATGTTTTGAATATCATTATTTTCAAAAAACATTTGCTTAACAGGAAGGGGAAGTTTTAATCTATCAATAGTTGATTCATCCCGGATAATTTGACCATCCAACATAACTAATCTTGGAAATAATTTCATAATTTCATCCTTATAATTTAATTGATTAGTTATAGGATTTCCTGCTAATATAAGTTCTCTTAAATACCTAAATTTATTCCTCCATGATTCAAGTCCTTTAATATATGCAATATTATTGTCAGCCAATGAAAGGTTTTTTAAATTTGGATATGATGGAGCAAGTGTTGTAACTCCGGCTACATCTTCTAAATTATTTGCTGCTAAATTGACTGATTCTACTTCAAAATTATTTGATTCAGTTGCAATTTTCATCAATGCAGGAAACATCTTAGAAGCAGTACTTGCACTAGCAAAAAGTCCATTTTGTTGAAGAAAACTATCCGATTGTAACCGTTGTAAATCTAACATCTTCAATTGTGGATTGTAACGAGATTGTAAAAAATTGCGTAAAATTTCTATAGTATTTGAAGTTGAAGGAGATTGTTGAGAGCCATCGCCAATGATATCTATTCGTAAAGTATTCTGAGCAAATCTATAACCTGAATAAGCTTTTAATACACTAGATTGATCTGGATTAACATTAGCAGTAATTACTGGTCCATTTACAACTACATTTTGTAATTTAATTGATGTTTTCTTCAATATAAATCCAATTAAATCATCTTTTGTACCACCTTCCCAATTACGAATTTCAACAGTTACTGTAGGGGTTATACGATTTGAAAAATCATTTTGATTTCTGTATCCTCCTCTACCTCTACCTCTCCAAGACATGTTTATATGGTGAAGGTCAATAATTTCGTTATAATTGATTGACTGAAGTTTCGAAATATTTTTAAAGATATGGGTTAGGGAAGTAGGGTAATTATTGGGTACAGTAGATCCCCTAGGTAACCTTAGAGGTTATATTGCTGTAACCACTTAACACGCCTCCGGCGGCCGGGCTCCGCCCGGACCCGTTGTTCCGAGCTTTGCTCGGAATTAGCTGAAGGTGAGAACAAATCTGAATTTATTATAGCGACTAAAATTTTAAAAGATTTACGTAAATGCTTAAGGAACTTCTAAGTAAATACAAGTACTCTCTATCTACAGAAGCAGAAATTTTAGTTATGAATCCCACTATAAACGTTCAAGGAATTGAAAATTAGTAACCTCGAGTCCTATTCCTTAGTTTTCATATGTTAGCAGCGAGCTTGAAGTATTTTTTTTCAATCAAGTTATTGTCTTTATATCATAAATACACTAGTATATACATTTACGTATACAGTCGGATAAACAGCTAAATAACATTAAATACGATTATAACCTTATTTATGATTTATTACTGTAGATTTTCGTTTTGTCATATCTCTTAGTGTAATTCCAACTGGCACATCCTGAGAAACTCATTAAAATCTCGGTTAGTTTAGTGAATACTTGTTTCTTTTCTTTTATATTTAATAGAATTATTTAACCTACTTGATCTAATTGCTACTACCCTCCTTTCTTTCTTCACCTACCATTTTAACCAACTTTAAACTCGAGAAAAATAATTAAGTCACGTGATCTATAGTGCCGACTCAAAATTAGGTTCTAAAAGGAAGAATATTAGTTGCGGCCATATCCAGAGTAAAACAAGATTTCCCGTCCGATCAATCATATTTAAGCCTCTGAGAGCCTTGATCAGTAATGTCGTGGGAGACCAGACGTGAACAGAAGGTGCTGCAACTTCATTTTTTTTGCATTTTTTTTGCAAACTGTTTGTATATCTAAATGATGATTCAAGTATTTTGTTCAACTAAAATGGCGTAAGAGATGACCTTAATATTTTTCAAAAGATAGAGGTTAGGGTTAATGCATTGGGACTTGATATGAGATTCGGATCTAATATAAGTTAGAGATGTTGCTATGTGCTTGAGCAAAGATTTGGAGATTAATTCCGATATTTCTTACAGCTCGTTCTACCTTTAAGTTTAAATCAATAATAGTATTGAAGGTTTAAATAAATCGAAAATAATTCGACTTTGTTAAGAAAATCCCCAGCGGTTAACAGACCAAGGTCAAACTCGGTACTATGAAGATCGCCTAATTTGGCGTTTGGCAGAATTAACCTTACTCGGATCGTTTCGTTATCTGATAGAAGAGAAGAGGTAAGGAAGAGCTCATTGATGAATTTCAGCAATATTATACGCAATTTCATTGAAGATATTATAAAGGTAATTATATACTCCTGATAGAGTTTAGAAGAAATGACAGATTGATTCTTTAGACAATCCACAAATAATATAACACTATATCATTCTTTGGTCAAACAAACAAACGGCTGTGCTATCAGCAATAATCTCATCAGCTCTAATCAAACTCCTGCACAAAAATAAGCGATAGTTACTATATGCAATCCAATCGAAATTGTTATAAAACTATTCCAATCCCATATTTCGATCTTTTACTATCATAGTTTAAAATCTCAGATATTCATTCAATCAATTGACCTCTTTCAACTGATTGAAAGGTACTAGCAAGTTTTCTTTCTATTGTTATATAGATTTATATACTCCAATCTACTCCACCATGTCAGTTTTAACTACCATTTCTCCCATCACCTCATCCAAAATTATAATCACCAACTCTACTACAATTGATGAAATTGATAATAAAATTTTACCAACTGCTACTTCAGCACAGAAAAAATGGGCTACTACCTCTTTATCTCAACGTAAATCAATTATTTCAAAATATATCGACCTTCTTCAAGACGATGAAATTGCTACTCGTTTAGCTAAAGATATTACTTTTCAAATGGGTAGACCAATTCGTTACACAAAGGGTGAAATTTCAACTGCTGCTCTACGAGCTAAAGTATTACTTGATTATGCAGATGGTGCATTATCAGTTGTTAACGTTGATGAAACTACTCGCCCAGATTTTAAAAAATATCTAACAAGAGATCCACTTGGTGTTATTCTTATTATTTTCCCTTGGAATTATCCTTATCTTTGCTTAACAAATGGGTTGATTCCAGCTCTTTTGTCTGGAAATTCAGTTATTATTAAACCTTCACCTCAAACTCCAAATGTTGCTACCGAAGTTTTGAATCTTTTCCAAAAAGCTGGTCTTCCTGAAGGAGTCCTTCAAGTTATTCATTCTGGTGATAACCAAGTTCTTGAAACTGTTATTCAACGTAAATCCATTTCTGGTGTTGTATTTACTGGATCGGTTGAAGGTGGTTTATCAGTTCAAAAAGCTGCTGCTGGTCGGACTATTCCAATTGCTCTTGAACTTGGGGGAAATGATCCTGCTTATGTTCGTTCTGATGTAAAAGATATAAAGGCAACTGCTGAAGATATTGTTGATGGTGCTATTTTCAATTCTGGTCAAAGTTGCTGCTCAATCGAACGTGTTTATGTCGATTCAAAAGTCTATGATGATTTCGTTAATGCTGCCGTTGATGTTGTAAAAAGTTATAAAGTTGGTGATCCTTTTGATGAAACAACTCAAATTGGACCATTAATTTCTGAAAAAGCTGCTCGTAATGTTCGTGCACAAATTAAAGATGCTCTTGATCGCGGTGCTAAAAAGTTAATTTCTTCTGATATTTTTGCTGAAGCTGAAAAAATTAACCCTACCTTTATTGGTCCTCAAGTTCTTGTAGATCTTGACGAAGCAAGTCGTAAGTTTATAACCACTTCTCACCTTGTTAGGTCAGGTTCTATCAGCACCTAACGCTCCTATCGCTCCCTGTGATACGAGGAAACACACTAACATTATATAGTTGTTGTTCGTACTGAAACCTTTGGTCCTGTTATTCCAATCATTAAGGTTAATTCAGATGAAGAAGCAGTTGAAAAAATGAATGACTCTGACCTTGGGTTAACGGCCTCAGTTTGGACTTCTGATTTAGAGGTTGGTGAAGAACTTGGTAATCAAATTGAAGCAGGAACAGTATTCGTAAATCGCTCTGATTATCCTGATCCTCACCTTGCTTGGACCGGGTTTAAAAATAGTGGACGTGGAGTTTCTCTTGGTCCTTTCGGTTTCGCCTTCTTCACGAAGTTAAAATCACATCATATTAAGGCATTATAGAAGTATATAATAGTAATATATTTATATAATTAATTTATCGTAAAGTTTACTTATTTATTTGAATAATTATTCAAATATGTATAGTTTTACATTACTTTACCACTAACAACTATATGACGTTACAGGTATATAGCAACCTTTAGTTAAATTTACACGAACGAATAATATCATGATACAATAAGCAGTAACATTTCTAATCTTCAATTGAAATATATCTCTTTTAATAACTAGAATCCACTAATTGCATCAGTTGTAGGGATACAATTGGCAACTTACAGAACAATTCTAGAACATGAAAAGAATTTCACTTTACAAATACTAAGATTAAGTTCTATCAGAGTAAAAATTCCAGACAGCCGATTAACTCCTACCGTTTCTCTAATTGGACCATTCCCCGTAAACAAGCTATTTGTTATCTCTTAAAAATGGTCTAATAAAGTTACACCGATGTTAGCAATAGCAGATTGTGCCAGATAGCCCGATTTCCATAGATAACTTAATAATATAATATAGTTTCAACTGTACACCCGGTACTCCCTTCATACTCCCTACTTCTGAAGTAGGTTTGGCAGCGTGAAGTGTGGTAACGGTTAAGCTGTACGCGTGCAAAAGGGCCTTAATGCTTTCCTTCTGTTTATAATATTTCACCCAACACCCGGAGAATAAAGTTCCAAAATCTGGTTAATACTATAAATAGTTCAGAATATAATCTGGGTATTTGTACGGAACCGTACCAACGGTGACGTAGCATGTGCTAACTTTAACTCTATATAACCCGTATATCTGGGTGATTGTTTGACGCAACCACGCAGGATACCAGACGATAACGTTATTGATATGTACCTTTTGCTTATTCTTATTTTAGATAGGATATTGTTCTCTTATAGATTGAGAGAGAATTTACCAATTTAGAAAATGAAATAGAATAAGTTGATATTCTTCATCTTGGCGGAAAAGAACCATACTACTACATATCTATTCTTGTTAGTTGAGTTTAACATATATGTATAAGGTTGATATAGTTATCAATAATTGATAGAGATGCCATATACCAACCGAATCCAAGTGCTGACCTCGGTATGTAGACTAGCTATTGTATAATATTAATTCTAATTAAATGTAAAAAGCGCCATTGGTCATGGTACCGTTACTAGCGGTAATACGATCATAGGTAAAATGTGAGTATTTTTTTATAGTTCAGCTTGATGAATTTACCTTGAAGGAAATGGATGATGCTCACTTCTCTTACTAAATCTCTTCGTAAATACATTCAATGAGATAAATGTGCTCGTTTACGGTTAGTTCCGGATATCCGCCTGTTGGCATGGGGGCAACTCTCATTTAACCTTTCTATTCTTCATGTAACATAGAACCGAGAATCTCTAGTTCATAATATCTTTTCCAACTACCTCTTTCTACAATTATTTTCAACAAAGGAACATACATGCTAGGAGCACTTACATACTAGGAGATATGATTTAAGCTTTCTTATTCTCATAGCAACATTGAACCAGACATCCTCGCTCTATAATGTACTGCGTATCTTAGTCACCATGGTAATTACATTTGAACTGGCTATCGAGGTTACACATTCTGATGCTCCACTGGCTAAAAATATTATTTTAAGTACGTAGACATAGTCTATTCTCATGTTAATTCTTCTTATTTCATGCATCTATCTCATATACATGTATTCCTCGATGTAACTATAGCTTTTCACACAATAGCAATAGCAACGGGAGAAATTTGTGAGCATTACACTATATATGTCAATTCTCAATGGATCATTCAAACACCATTTGATTGAATCATTCCTACTTGATTTCATTCGGCATGAAATGTGCCCATATCGACTATTCTTTTGCCCTGAAGCTACTTGCTGAATAAACGATTTGATATTTCCTATAATCAGAAGCAGCGAGTGATTGCTTACCTTAAAGCTAAATGATAGTAGATAAAATCACAAATAAAATTTCAAATAGAGTTTCTTATGCATATCATCACAAGTATTATTATAGTTGCAAATATCGCTCCTGCCATTATCTTACTTTACTCCTGTTAATGCACTTACCTCAATGTACCGAAGAACCTTCCTGCTACAGTCCCGTTCTGTTGGTTAAACTCTAACCTCCCTATTTCATGCTTTTGTGACCCACTCATCCATTGCCATCATGAACTTTACTATTAACAACAATCATTAAGTATACTAGGAAACTCTTTTTTGCAAATTTTGGAAATAATATGCTGCCAATTCAATCACAATTTACGTTTATTATTATATATAGTTTGCCTATATATATATATATATATAGATATATAACTACAGTTGATCTCCCCTTCATTATCAATTACATTTCAAAAATACTTTGAACTTTTTTAAATAAGGGTGAACAATTTAAATAATAAATAATTATCTAAGGATTAAAGTCTAGTCAATCGTTCAAGTTCTACTTTTACTCCTCGTTATGGCGTACAAATTCATTCGTTGTGCCATTTGGATGGCCGCTGTTATAGGTCCCGTTAGTGGGCAGTGTGTCATCGACGAAACGGTCCAATCGTTGGTAGATGAAGTTGGTTTAATATCATCTCAAGCTTCACTAGTTAGTAGTTTGGTTGCTGCTTTTACAAACGGCAATGATGTCCCTGGAGCTCTAGCAGTGCAGAGCTCAGCAGTAAGCTTACAAAGTTTGTTAAGTTTTGCTACAAGTTTGGCAAGTGAAATCCCATCACCAGCTTCTACATGTGATAGCCAAGCGGTTGCAAGTGCTCTATCTGATGCATCTGGTCCAATAGTTGGTCTTCTTAATGGTCTTACTTCAAAATACAGTGTATTCACTTCAGGTTTAGTCGGTTCAGTTTCAAATCAACTTATACCGCCAGATATTACCAACATGCAATCATTAGCAGTTGATCTAGAAAATCAATCATATGCCAAGTTTGATTGCTCTGTTCTTCCAGATGTTGTCGATAGCTTTGGGAAAATAGATGCTGGATTCTCGTCCGCTGCTAGTATATATGGTGCCTCCATATCTCCCCCAGCTAGCCCACCACCAAACAACGGTGCTTGCTCATCATCGAGCTCAAGTATCCTTCCATCTAGTTCAGCTGCTTCATCTAGTGTTTCATCTACTGCTAGTTCAACTGCTTCATCAAGCGTTTCATCTGCATCCTCTGCCAGTTCAACTGCTTCATCAAGCGTTTCATCTGCATCCTCTGCTTCATCTAGCGCTTCATCTGCTGCTAGTTCAAGTGCTTCATCTAGCGCTTCGTCTGCTGCTAGTTCAAGTGCTTCATCTAGCGCTTCGTCTGCTGCTAGTTCAAGTGCTTCAACTAGCGCTTCGTCTGCTGCTAGTTCAGCTGCTTCATCTAGCGTTTCATCTGGTGCTAGTTCAGCTGCTTCATCTAGCGTTTCATCTGGTGCTAGTTCAGCTGCTTCATCTAGCGTTTCATCTGGTGCTAGTTCAGCTACTTCATCTGGTATTTCATCCGGTGCTAGTTCAGCTGCTTCATCTGGTATTTCATCTGGTGCTAGTTCAGCTGCTTCTTCTAGTGCTTCTAGTGCTTCTGGTGCTAGTTCAACTGCTTCCTCTGGTATTTCATCCGGTGCTAGTTCAGTTGCTTCTTCAGTTGCTTCTTCTGGTGCTTCTTCTGGTGCTAGTTCAGCTGCTTCTTCTGGTACCTCTTTAGCTGCTTCTTCAGTTGCTTCATCTGGTATTTCCTCTGGTGTTTCCTCTGGTGCTAGTTCAGCTGCTCCTTCTGGTGCTTCTTCTGGTGCCTCCTCTGGTGCTAGTTCAGCTGCTTCTTCTGGTGCTTCTTCTGGTGCTAGTTCAGCTGCTTCTTCAGGTGCTTCTTCAGGTGCTTCTTCAGGTGCTTCTTCAGGTGCTTCTTCAGGTGCTTCCTCTGGTGCTAGTTCAGCTGCTTCTTCTGGTATTTCATCTGGTGCTAGTTCAGCTGCTTCTTCAGCTGCTTCTTCTGGTGCTTCATCTGGTATTTCCTCTGGTGCTTCCTCTGGTGCTAGTTCAGCTGCTTCTTCTGGTGCTTCATCTGGTGCTTCCTCTGGTGCTAGTTCAGCTGCTTCTTCTGGTATTTCATCTGGTGCTAGTTCAGCTGCTTCTTCTGGTATTTCATCTGGTGCTAGTTCAGCTACTTCTTCTGGTGCTTCCTCTGGTATTTCATCTGGTGCTAGTTCAGCTGCTTCCTCTGGTGCTTCTGGTGTCGAATCTGGTGCTGGTACCCTTCAACCTACTTCTGATGCTTCCGTAACATCTGGTTCTGAATCTGTTTCCTCTACTCCAACAACAACTGGACCTGGTGGACCTGTTACTACGGATACAATTGCAAACGACCTGGAGGATATTGAAGAAGCACTCAAAGAACTTAAAGAAGCATTAGAAGCTCTTCCAAACAATCCTAGTTCTGTACAACCTGCATTCATTCGATTTGTTAACGCTATTTTGAAACTTATTAGCGATTTAGTGGCCGCTAGTTCAGGGCTCAG
Source organism: Sugiyamaella americana (assembly GCA_030583405.1). Taxonomy (NCBI): domain Eukaryota; kingdom Fungi; phylum Ascomycota; class Dipodascomycetes; order Dipodascales; family Trichomonascaceae; genus Sugiyamaella; species Sugiyamaella americana. Next base: position 12,669 of record JAJMID010000191.1, read on the forward strand.
TAAAAGAGATACAACAGATAGTGATGTTGTTTATACTGCTGCATTAAGTGCGGTTAAATCTATTGCTGAAGCTATTACTTGGTTCAATGCTGCCCATGATGAAATCTTAGCCACTGGATTAACAGCCGACTCCATTGCTGATATCACGGAATTAGCTAACCTAGGCAAACAAATTCTCCAACAGTTTAATATAGTTTGTGAAGATGGAGGTTTAAATATAGCAATTACTCAAGCTAATTCAGTATGGGCTGGTACAACAGGATGGCAGGAAATCAGCCTTTATGCTCTGGCATCAACATGTGCACCTGAATCTACTATATCTCCAACAACTGCAAGTTCCATCACGGATCTTGGTAGTAGCACTCAAGCTCTAACTACTTCTGGAGCATTTGATAATAGTACTGTTGAAGCTTCTACAGCAAGTGCCAGTGTAGGAGCCACTGGTACTACCGCTACTACTTCTTCCAATGGAGGGGCATTTGGTAATACAACTACAGCTGCCCCCATTGTAGGTCCTACAATAACTACGGTAACAACCACAGTGACATTCACGGATCCTTGTTCAACCTCTTCAGGAACAGTTTACTACAGTACATTCACTCAAACATTCACTCTAACAATTCCATGTTCTAAAGGAACTTGCCAGGTAGTAAAACCAACACCAACTGGTATTGGCTCTTACACTACAATTACAACCATTGAAACAGTTACAGAGCCATGTTTAACATCTGGCGGAGTAACTTATTATACAACTACAACTGGACCTGCTACTGTAATTCTTTCCTGTTCAGAAGGCACTTGTAAGCCGACTAAGACACCATCTCCACCTGCAACATCATTCACCACAATCACAACCATTGAAACAGTTACTGAACCATGTTTAACATCTGGCGGTATAACATACTATACAACCACAACTGGGCCTGCTACTTTAACTATTCCATGCAATGAAGGTACTTGCCAATATCCATCATCATCATCACCACCTCAACCTACAGCACCATTAGTAACTGTTACAGTTTCGTGCAGCGATGAAGCATGTATAACAGCAGTGCCACCTCCACCATCACCTGGTAAATCTACTAAACCACAAGTTACCATCACTGTATCATGCAGTGGAGATAAATGTACAACAGCAGCTCCACCACCTGCTCCTCCTGCTCAAAGCACTAAATCTCAACCTCCAGCACCACAAGTAACTGTTACTGTTTCATGTACTGGTGAAGAATGTACAACAGCAGTTCCACCTCCACCATCACCTGGTGAATCCACAACACCACGAGTCACTATCACTGTATCATGTAGTGGAGATAAATGTACAACAGCAGTTCCACCACCCGCTCCCCCACCGCCAGCACCAGCTCCTCCTGCTCAAAGTACCAAATCTCAACCTCCAGCTCCACCTGCCCAAAGTACCAAATCCCAACCTCTAGCTTCACCTGCTCCTCCTGTTCAAGGTACCAAATCTCAACCTCCAGCACCACTAGTAACTGTTGCTATTTCATGTATTGGTGAGCAATGTAAAACAGCAGCTCCTCCACCACCTGCCCCACCTGCCCCACCTGCTGAAAGTACCAAATCCCAACCTCCAGCTCCACCTGCTCCTCCTGTTCAAGGTACCAAATCTCAACCTCCAGCACCACTAGTAACTGTTACTATTTCATGTACTGGTGAACAATGTAAAACAGCAGCTCCTCCACCACCTGCCCCACCTGCCCCACCTGCTGAAAGTACCAAATCCCAACCTCCAGCTCCACCTGCTCCTCCTGTTCAAGGTACCAAATCTCAACCTCTAGCACCACTAGTAACTGTTACTGTTTCATGTACTGGTGAAGAATGTAAAACAGCAGCTCCACCACCGCCACCACCACCACCACCATCTCCAGAAGCATCAAATGTACCACCATCTCCACCAAAAGAATCCCCTCCAGCACCTCCACCTTCTCCAGAATCTCCCCCATCTCCACCTTCTCCTGAACAATCTTTACCTCCTCCACCACACCCTGTTGAAACTTCTCCTTCATCTCCTCCACCTTCAACTCAATCCAAAGTTCAACCTCCTCCAGTTCAAGAGAGTACACCACCAGGCGAAGAAGTTCCTCCAGAACAAAATGTTTCTGGAGCTTCTAGACTTTTCACATTGCCTAGTGTTTTCACATTTGTGAGTATGGGAGTTCTTTTATTAATGTAAAATTAAATTAATTATATATTTCTCGTTTTATTTTATTTTATTCTATGGTCATTCCTTGATTTATTTTTATTATACTTTTATTATTATTATATGTAAAATTTTAACTAAAAGAATAAATAACTACTTATAATTATAGATAGCCCCATAGTTATTCAAACTATAAACACTTTCTTGCTGCTTCTGCTTCAGAAATAGCTATTTTAAAATATTCACCTTTAAGATCACCCGATCTAGAGCGAATATTCTGTTTTGCCTTATCCCAAAGTTCAGGCAGAAATCCAACTTCATCAGTATGGGTAGCTTGAATCCAACTAACGAGCTCTTTAGTATATTCATAATCTTTGGGAAATTGATAGCAATGAAAAAGACGGCCATCCCCATTAGATTTCCTCTCGTTCTCTTCTTCCAAAAGCATTTCAGATTTCTTAGGTAATTTCAATCTACCAGCAAATACTCGTGCAATAACTGCACCCTGTGATTCAGCCATAGGCATAGGAATAATTTTCCATTGCATTCCAACGGTAACTAGAGAAGGATCAGGTATATAAAACATTTGTTTATATAAACGATATAGACGAGATCCAGTTGTTATAAGTGCATCATCACCATTTATATAACTTTTCAGATATGGAATAGAATAAAGATATCCTGTACAAAACAAGATATGATCGATGTTTGAAATAACTTGACCATCTTTTAAAATTGCACTTTTTGTATAGGAGTCGTATTTAATAACTTCTGGCACATCTTTGATGGAGTTGGTGATTGATTCAGATGATGAAAATGTCTTAACAGATCTATAGATTGGTACTTTAGCACTTGATATTAATTGAGTTGAAATGTCCATTCCACTGGCAGCATTACCAATAACTAATACTGATTTATCTTTAAATGTCATAGGATCATCAAAATATTTAGCATGAGAAATTGAAGATGGATATCTATCAGCCCATTGTTTTAAACCTTCAACATCTGGAATATAGGGAGCAGAATAATGACCAGAACATATTACAATAGCATCAAAACAATGGTTATTAGTGATATTATTAAAGATATTTTTACTTGTTAAATTCCATTTACCAGAAATATTATCTTTATATACATCTTCAACAAGAGTTTCTAAAGATATTTTAATTCCCACTTTATCTTTTACAAAAGTATTAAAATAGTTTTGAACGTATTTTAATACCGTCTCTCTATCAGGAAACATTGGTGTATTTTCTGGAAATGGGAAATCCTTATATTCCATGATATGATTAGGAATATTGGTGACCAAATTCTTATACATTGGCGATATATTTAAAGAGTTATCATTAGGATTAATCCAAGGGTTCAAAGATGGCACTGGACATGAGCCAGATTTATTCGATTCATAATTCCTAATAATTCAGTTAGTTCATGGTTATTGAATTAAAATATAGAATGAAAACTTACCAAACTCCTCCTACTGATTGTTTTTGATCAAATAAATGAATACATTCAAACGAATGTTCTTCTAATAAAGCTCTTGCTACTGCTATTCCAGAAGGACCGGCTCCTATTATAGCGATTCTATTTACAGAGTTTACAAAATGTTCTATAGTCATTATATATATAGATATATATAGATATATTTACATACGCAGTTTTTTCATTATCTATATCTTTCAATCCATATAATATTTTCGAGCTATTAGCAATATTATTAGAATGGCTATGTTGAGTTTAATTAGCAGTACGTACTACGCCGCCAGAGCGGATGCTGTAAGGAGAAAGCTTATTTCAATTAGTTATACGCCAGGGCGGCAATTGCGAACGATTTACTAGCCGACCAAAACAAACGTGACTCTTTTATCTTCTATCTCTATAGAAATTTGGCTCTATATCATAGAGCTGTTGATTAAATGGCGCTGAATGTTTAAAATCAATCTATCCACAACCCGTCTTCGCGTTATGATATAAATCCTGTTCCTTCAACTTATCAACAATGTCGATCGATGAAGGTAATGCCGAGCTGCAGGTACAACGGTTACTAACGACGCACAGCTGTAATTGACCACTGTTACTTACTCCTTTTCTATTTAGCTTCTCGTTCTCTAAGATCTATGGCAAAAAATTATATCTTTTCATTCAATTATTATATTATTTAAGGTACACAGTCCCTAGTAGTTGGATACCACAGGATCTCCTATCTTAGCTCCTGCCTCAGCTCCTACCTCAACTCCTAGCACCCTATAGTTTAACATTACACATACATAGGTAAGGCATTCACCAGGAGTGAGAAACTCAAAATATATTTTATTCACAAGAGAGAAACTATGACAGTACTATTATTATTTCAATTTAATTATTCATTTCACTGATTTCTCAAAATAGAGATTTTCTATACTTAGCTCAACTTTTGTATGTTTATTATTAAATTCACCTTCATAAATATTTCGAATGAAAATAACTTGAAACAAGAGAAAGTTGGAGAAATAGAAATAATTCTATTCAGTAGATAATTATCATCATTTTATCACTGGTTGTTAGAAAATATTTTCAATTCTATTGGGATAGTTTAGGGTTATTGTTATAAACAGATTTTCAATTTATTCTCTTTGCCCTTGAATCATCTTCTTATCCTGAATATTCACCTTCAGTAGGTTTAGTACTATTTTTATTTCAATTACCTGAATTAGCTTTCGCTAGATCTTTCATCCCCTTATCATTTATCGCTTCTTCTATTTAAAAACCTTACACGTGATAAACAGCAGAAGTAGAACATAACTCTAACTCTAATATAAAAATAACTGCAATCTTCAATTTTGCTGCTATTATCAGTTATGGCTTTCTTATTTTAACTCTCTTATTGTTGCAACATGATAATTATTAGATAGGCAGATGTTTCAGAACGTTTCTAATACGTGCTGTTGGATATTTTTCATAATTAATTTACAGGATCTCTAACTAAGCTTGTCATAAAGAGGAGCTAAACAACTTTATAGTATGTCTATAATTTTTGCTTCTTTTCTCATAGTCTCAAACAGCTCAAACTGGTGCAATTGAAGTGGTTCAATATTACTGGGGAATATCAAAACACCTGGGAGAATGCTATCCAGACCTATCCAGAAGATTTAATAATAGTATCGCTCAAGTTAAAATGCTTAGAAGGTACTGAAAGAACTTGAAAGGAACTTATGTATTATATAAAATAATGTTTATCAATCAATTGTAGTATATATATACTTTTCACCTTTCGTCATCCTTTAATGTGCATATAGAAGCATGTATAAGCGAAAACTTTGTGAACTTCTTCTACGAAGGGGGAACCTCTCAATAGGGGCTCAGGCAGGTAGCTAGGGGGTTTAGGAGTTATATATATACAATTGTAAACTAATTTATAACTTACAGGAAATGAATTGAAGTAACATCCTTATGGGTCGAAGATTGACCATAAAATGTCAATTATTTGCATCGCATACTGGAGGAAAGTTGATGTCTGGATCAGTAGAAGAAATTTTGTCTATCATCTCTATCGTATAGGTTATTATTTAAGCATTTTACGGAAGTAGAAATTCCTAAATTAAATAATGCATACGGGCGTTATTAACTTCAGGTCTTGCAAAGTTGAAAGTGCACAGGATATATATTTTGTGAGTGGCAGGAATACACAATTATATATAAATATATAAGTATATTTGTAAATGGTAGTAACCATAATTTAAATAGTTCTAGTCTACTAGACGTATTCTTGAAATTATATAATTACATTTTTATTTATCCATTCGCTTATTTAATCTGGTATTTATATTCCGATGGTGAACAAATATATTGGTTTTACCATCTGGGTACTAGCTACATCTTCGGCTGTAAGTGCTCAGTCTTTTGAATCTGTTCCCAGCTCAGTTATAACTCCACCTACTTTCCCGGCTTCTTACACCAACTCAACCTTAGCTGAGGGTAGTTCGAGCGCACCACCTTCTTCTGTATCATCTAATTTGGAATCATTATCTTCTTCTCCCAGCCAACTTATTTCATCTACTTCTGCTCCTACAGCTTCTAATGAAGGTTCAAGTTCCGTTTCAGCACCTTCTTCTTCTTCTCCTAGCACTGGCTCATCTGCTTCTTCATTAAGCAGTGGTTCAACTGATGGTCTTTCTTCTGATAGCTCAGCTTCTTCACCAAGCGCAGGTCAAGCTGTTTCTGCTACTTCTCGAACCTCCTCCGGCGTTCCAACTACTATTACTACGTCTTCTTCTAAAAGCTTTGATCCCGCATCTAGTAATAATTCTTCGGATTCTTCTCCTAGTTCTGATCCAGGTATGTCTTCTTCTTCTTCTTCTCCAGCTTCTAGTAGACCTTCTTCTCTAACTTCTAATGCAGCTTCTTCTTCCCCTACTTCTCTAACTAATGAATCTTCTTCGCCTTCTTCAATTCCTAATGAATCATCATCACCTTCTTCTCTAAGTAATGGATCTTCTTCAAGTTCTTCTCTAAGTAATGGATCTTCTCCTACTTCCCCTTCTCTAACTTCTAATGGATCTTCTTTTTCGGCTTCTTCTCTAACTTTCAGTAGATCTTCTTCAACTTCTTCTCTAAGTAATGGACCCTCTTCTTCTTCTTCTTCTCCAACTTCTAATGGATATTCTTCTTCACCAACCAAAGGCTTATCAGCTTCTTCATCCAATCCTCTATCAGATTTTAATACTTCTTCTACTTCAATTGACACTTCAACTTCCTCTAATGTATTTGGCTCCTCCATATTAGCTATTGCTTCTTCTCTTCCCTCTGATGGATCAACTTCTTCTCTAACCTCCAATGAATCTTCTTCAACTTCTTCTCTAACTTCTAATAGATCTTCTTCTTCACCGACCAAAGGTTTATCAGCTTCTTCACCCAGTTCTAGACCAGGTTTTAATATTTCTACTTCGATTGGTACTTTAACTCCTTCTAGTATATTTGGTTCCATATTAGCTACTGCTTCCTCTCTTCCCTCTGATAGATCAGAATCTATTTCAACTTTTTCCAACTATAACTCTGGTTTGTTAGGTTTAACCACCCCTTCTGCTTCCTCTGGCAACTTATCTGTCTCTTCTACTTCTTCTGATAGAGGTGACAGATATAAATCTAACTCAGGTACTTTAACTTCTAATTCTATAACAAATAGTTCTATTTCAAGTATCGAAAAAGGAGCTGAACTAAGTGCTATTATTGGAAGTAACAGCGTAATATCCTATGTATCAACTTTAAAACTTATTACAACTACATCTTCAGCTCTTTTATCAGAACTATCTTCAACACCAGGTGTTTCTTATACAACAATTAACAGAGTTACCACAATTGCAGATCCATGTTCTACTTCATCACTATGCACCACGGTTATCCAAACTGTTGCCGAAACTTTAGCTTGTTTCAATGGACTTTGTTCTCAGCCATCTTTGAAACCAACCACTTCTTATTCAACCATTACAAGAACTACCACCATGGCGTACCCATGTTCGACTTCATCAGATTCAACCATCTATACTACTGTCACTCAAACCCTGACTGATACTTTAACTTGTATCAAAGGAACGTGTATAGGACCAACCTTGAATCCTACTGATAAGGCTCTTGCAAATCCAACAACTACAACTTCTAACGAAGAATCAACATCTTATATTACCACGACCAAAACTACCACAATAGTCTTTCCATGTTCGACATCATTCGGTTCAACGTTATACAGTACAATAACTCAAACTCTTACTCAAACTATCGCATGTATCAAAGGTTCCTGCATCATCCAACCCACCTCTCCGTTATATACTGGTCTAAGGGAGTCCATTTATTATGGAAATATCACCACCTCTACTATTAACGCGGTTGCTGCTCAGACTTCTTCAGGAAAGGTACAATCCAATGCAATATTAAATACCCAGGCTCTCTCTGTTATCCCAAATACCCGATCTTTCATTCACCAAACATCTGAACCTTCATATTCAACTGTTACAACTATCACCACAAGTACGGAACCATGTTCGACTATTGAAGGTATTATCTATTACACAACTCATACTTACCCAACTACAGTAACGATGTCATGTTCTCAAGGAACCTGTAAGAATATACCAGCAACAATGGATATAGAAATACCACCGTCACCGTCACCATCACCATCACCATCACCAGCTACTGTTATAATAACATGCCTTGAAGACTCTTGTAAAACAATTACACCAACAAGTAAACCAAATGTCCCTTCTGGTCAAACTGCTCCTCCGCCAGTTACCATTTCAATTACTTGTACTTCAAATACATGTATTACTATTAAACCAACTACATCTCCTCAAACCCAACCTCCACCAACTAGTAGTAACCAACTTGGAGAAGTACCTCCTCTTCTACCACCACCAGCTACTATTACAGTAACCTGCAGCGAAGAATCTTGTAGAACAATTACACCAACAAGTAAACCAAATGTCCCTTCTGGTCAAACTGCTCCTCCGCCAGT